>APFE030472815.1:30248-54196 GCA_000404065.3 Pinus taeda | reverse complement strand
TGTATCAGACACCTTTTGGGGAGAAAAAACTCAAGCAACAGTATATTTGGCCAATAGAGTTCTTCTTAGGCCTAATTGTGACAAAACTCCATGAGTTGTGGAAAGGAAGACCAAAAAAAGATGACCACTTCAAAATATTTGGGAGAAAGTGCTACATCAAGAGGACAAAAGACAAACTTGGTAAGTTCAAACCAATAGAAAATGAAGGTATATTCCTTGGCTATTCCTTCAAGAGCAAGGGATACAAATGCTACAACAGGAGAACCAATAATGTAATCGAAGGTATTGATATTGTTTTTTATGAAGATTTTCCTAAATCTAATGATTCCAAAGATGTTACATCTGATCATGATTTTATAGAATATGAGGACCAAGAAATACCTCCACTATAAAGAAGGATCCACGAGGTCACATCCAAAAGAAGCACCCAGAAAGTCAAATTCTTGGAAATAAGGATCTTAGAGTGCAAAAAAGGGGGAAGTTATTGGATAGCTTCAATCAAGAACATTTTTCACTATTGTCTCAAAGAGAGCCCAAAAGCTTCAATGAAGCAAAAGCATATCAACATTGGGTCAAAGCAATGTATCAAGAATGAGATTAGATAGAGAAGAACAATACATGGGAGTTTGTGCCAAGGCCATAGGAAAAGACCATCATTTGAAGCAAGTGGATGTTCAAGAACAAGTTCTCAACAAAGTTGTGAAGTTGGAATCTATTGCTTCAAATGAACAAATTGTGGATATCTTTACAAAGCCACTTCCAAGAGAATAATTTGAATATATTAGAGAGAAGATGGGTGTTGTGCATTTTTTAAGGAATTGGGGATTTTTTCATGGAGTTTGTTGTTGTCATATGGATGCCACCAAGAGAACTTCCAGCTGCAAAATTTGGAGAATGGGCAATGATTGGTTGTTTGTGTGATTTTCAAGGCATTAAGAACTGTTAATTGCTTCTTCTTGCTTCATTTCAAGATGGGTTGCTTCTTCAGGATGGCATGGTCTCATATATATTCAACGGGAGAATGTCCATTATCTCAGGGTGAGTATTTTTTGAACCTCTTTAGGGGGAGAACTTTTTTGGCCATCTATCACATTATTGTTATGTAATTTCTATTTCCATGTAAAACCCCTTGTCATTGTTTTCAAAGGGGTAGAGAGAGGGATTTTTTTTATGTACACAAGTTCAAATTGTTTTATGTTGTATGTAATCAACTTTAGATTATTGTATGTAAATGTAATATTTATTTTCAGAAGCTACAAGTTGACATCATCAGAAAAGGGGGAGATTTTTGGCATGTTTGTGTTGCCATTGATGTCACTTGTTGAACTCATGTACCCATGACTCTATATGTCAAGTATTGAGTCTATTGTATACTTGTCGAAGGCTGTCATGATGATGTAAGTGTTTTCATAAGTCTCAGAAGGTTTGTAGGAGAGGTTTCATGAGGTAACAAGGCATCAATTGAATCAGAGGTATATTTCTCCTGGATGTTTTGTTGATGATGTCTGCAATGTCTTGTTGAAGTTATGTAGTTGGGTTCCTAATGTCAAGATGAGTTTGGAAGGATGGTTTACAATTAATTTCACTCCCTTGAAGCTTTCTTGCAAGTTTGAGGGTTGTATCTCTTGTTTCAACCCATGCGCTTCCCCAATCGCATGGATGGAGGCTCATTAGATCGACTGAAACAATCCAGTCACTTGGAGCACATGATCATGTGAGCGATTAAATATTCGAGTTATTTTTCTAGGTATGCGCGTGCGATCAAGAGGATTTTCAATTTTTTCTCCAAATTTCTCACACTCTTTTGGAATTTATTTTCTTTTGGTGGAGTCTATTGTCAGAATTTTCCAAAAAAAGGTCCAAATAAGTCTTCAGGCCTCTAGAAGGTGGTTAAAGTTGAAATTATCAAAGGGATAGTGGAATGAGTGGCTTGATTTAGTCAAGATGCCAATATCAATCACATCTGAAGCATGTGAAAAGGTTTTGTATGAGCTCCATCATCTGAAAAATTAATTGACTTAACCATCTCCAGATTCTACAAATATGAGAAGGAAAATTCCTCATTTGGTTAGTTCTCTAGTAGAGTAAGTGAGTGAGTGTGCATGAGTTACTAGTGCACAACCACTGACTTTTGCAGTGAGTTCATAGTTTGACAATTGCAGTGTGCTTTAGATATTATTCTTTAGCGGTGTTTTAGAGTTGTGTGTGAATATTGAATATCAGTTTGAAGAGTGTGTGTGGAGATATTTGTTTTCTTAATAGAAGTCTAAAACTTTTTTTTCATGACGTTCTTATTTGTTGCATGTTTTGATTTTGCAACAATATTTTCAATTCTGAATCATATTTTCCCGTAGCAGAATTGTTTGTACTTAGAGTGGGGGCTTCAAGCTAAGTGCATGTTAATTCTCTATTGTAGGAGTGGGTGCTCCAAATTGGTTGTGGCAACCATTTCTCATTTCAGTAAAGGGGTGGGTGGTCCATTGTTAGTGGTGGCTAGATGATGCAATGTAAATGAGAATATTTTTGAAGCAATAAATAATAAGGAGAAGAAACAAACAGTTGGATGTTTTTTTCCCTAGAGGGGATTTTTTCCACGTAAAATCCATGTGTCTACAAGTGATGATTGTTTGTGTTTTTCATGTGGATGATATTGATATATCTTTCTAAAGTTAATTTTTGGATAATTTTTATTTACAAAAATAATTTGTATATTTCTCTAATAATTCACCCTTTCTAGGTATTACTTTTGTCTAACATATTTATAATTTTTCAAAACAAAATAATTTCTTAAAATACTATACATAGGCATGATATTTGGATGTTTTAAAGAAATACCCTAACCTTAATATGGAAAAACATGAAAGGAAGTAAGGTTGTACATAAGAAAGAGGTGATTCCAATGATTGTTTCCATCAAATAATTCAAGTGATGATTGTTTGTGTTTTTCATGTGAATGATATTGATATATCTTTCTAAAGTTAATTTCTGGATAATTTTTATTTACAAAAATAATTTGTATATTTCCGTAATAATTCACCCTTTCTAGGTATTACTTTTGTCTAACATATTTATATTTTTTCAAAACAAAATAATTTCTTAAAATACTATACATAGGCATAGGCATGATATTTGGATGTTTAAAAGAAATATCATAACCTTAATATGGAAAAACATGAAAGGAAGTAAGGTTGTACATAAGGAAGATGTGATTCCAATGATTGTTTCCATCAAATAAAAAAAAACATGCATATGGCCCTTTCGATGTTTTTCTTAGAAGAAATAGTCTTAATGCTAAATACTTATTTCCCCACCATTTTTCCTTTACAATTCTATTTTTAATCTTTTATTGAATGTTGATTTCATAGCCCACTTTATGCAACTAAATTTTAAACTTGTAACAAATACTAAAGTGATTGTTGGACACCTAATCCTAAATGGGTTAGTGTGGAAGTCGAATGGACAAAAGCAGTCCAAGAGACCTTGGGATGTGAATCCCAACGATCACATAATGTACTATAAATGTAAATCTCTTGTTAATAAAATTGTATTGCATGTTTTATCATTCATATCTCTCTTGCTGTCCATGTGTGTTTAACATGGTATCAAAGCGGGAGATTGCTGGTCCTGCTCTAATTTGAGCCACTTGTTTTGTGGTCTCTATATATGTTAGTTCTGCGTTAACTGACATCTCTGACCTATGTCTGCCATACTAGTGCTCTCTGCACCTGCGCTTTCATTCTCTGCCATTATCTGCACTCTCTGTCCATAAACGCTCTCCTCTGCTTGACACTGCCAGCACCGTCACTTCTTGCCAGCATGCCCATAATAGCCAAGAAATGAGTGCGTTGATAATTTATAAATATTGTGCGCTCTTTGTCTATCTGCCCATGAACGTTCCTGAAAGAAGCACTGTCCTATCCACCGCTGTCAACTAATGGAAGGCAGATGAATGCCTCTATCCATTATTCTCTGTCCAAGTAATCCTTTATGCTCAGAAGCTTCTCCATTTAGTTTTAACCTGTCGATTGATTTTTCCGCGCTATCTGGCAATGGTGTGGTCGACCTGTCAGGTGCAAGAGTGGCGACTATTCCCTTCGTGGAGCAGTTGGATACATTTATGTTCGGAGTATCAACATTCCGATGAACATGTGCGCCGAAAAATGAACTTCTATAATCGACCTTCTTTGAGAATATTGATGTTGCTGGTTGAAGATGCAATTGGAAGGCTGCACGATTTGCGGGACTGAAAGGCTGACAAATACTAGAAAAGCATGTAAAATTAAGTTCTTCTGCTACCTCCACATATTCCCCATGTCAAGCACGCCTGACTTTGGCAATAGTCTGATGTTGTCCCATTGATTTCTCATAGATTTCTCATACTAAGGTAAAACCGAGGTGCGTCAATTGCTGGTTGAAAACTATCTCCAACCCCCTTCGTTGACCTGGGCTGCGCCTTGGCCTATGAGAATTTTTGAAGGGCTCGCATTTGTCTCGGGCTCCAAAGAATTCAAATTTTCAAACTGGTAGCAGACTATAAATACAGGAGACGAAATGTTCGTGGCCAGGATTACTGGTTAAGTTACAATATTGTTTTGTATGGAATTTTTTGGCCTATGTTAAATTCAAGGTCTATTCGAGACTAGGGTGAAAAACATTACGTGGATGGGACTGGCTGTTGAATTCTTATATTGTCCTGTTGAATTCAATACAATGTGTCGGTATACCCTTTTGTTTCAGTTCTTCAATTGCTTCGTTCTCGTTTAGCAGGCAAGAGATCCCGAGTTCAATTCATTGAATGTCATTTTGTTTCAGTTATGCAATTGCTCGGACTGCCCCTTTCTTTCAGTTATGCAATTTCTTAGAGAAGCCTGGAAAATAGCTATTTCTTTTGGAAACTAGCCAGGCTTTGATTGTGATTTTTAGTTGTGTAATAATGAAGACTGATCCCGGAACGCTTGGCGAAGGAAAATGAGGCCTTGAACAATCTGAACGGGTCCTTGTGGTTGCTGGTTCGGTTAACCTTATAAAGCTGGAGATAACTGGCGGAAAACAATGAGCATTTCGGCAGAGATTTTTTAGTCCAAGCCTTTTGGACGAATGCCTCGTCTGAATTTTTGAAGCTCTATCTGAGGCCACCTGCATACACAATAAATGCTCTGCGGATTTATTTTGGTGTACGAGGACAGCCTGCCCGTTCAGTCGCTCGCTTGGAGAAGAGCGAGATCTGATTTGGGCAACGGATGATTGAAGGGTCACGCGAAATATGATGAGGTGCTGGTTTTGAAACCATGGCAATGAAACTCAGAGAACAAGATGACATCTATCGATGACGTTACACGTTGAGTTAGTTCTCTATCGACAACAAGACGGGTAGGGTTTTGTAGTTTCTTTTAGAGTTAATCGACGCTTTAATCCATGAATTTAAGCCAGGGCCGGGGCATTTTCCTAGTTCATTTTGCAAGGAGGCCGCTACCTCAATCAACCTCAACCTCAGAGATGCTACTGTTAAGGGTTTTAATCCACAAATCTTGTCGTGGACAAGTCTCAGAGATATGCCCTGGACCAACTCTGTTGTTCCTCGCTGCTTTGGACAAATTCATTTGACCATCATAAATCCTCTTCGTGAATTCCCAGTCCAGACCTGCGCTGCTTTGAATAGTGGGCAAGTTTCCCATACCCAGAAATAATTCAAGCTGAACATTAACGCCATTTACAAGAAAATTCATTTGGTACTGTCCGTTAAAAATCAATTTTCTATGGAAGAAGCGAGCACTTTAGAGACATTGCAGGCATTGTTTGGTGATAAAATTATCAATTACATGATGAGTTGGAAGCCAATGAACAGTCATTAGAAGACTACTTGCATGACATCTCACCTGTGCTTCAGGAAAGACAACAATTGCGAAAATCCCATGAAGATGAAAATAATTAGTGATAATGAAGAATTATAGAGTTGTTCATGGCTTAGCGACTCGTCTTTTCCATAAAGAAAACGACTCAGCTTTCCCACAAAGAAAACGAAAATAGCGAGAGTGTGCACACTGTCAAATACAAATATTTACATAGGCATTTAAGGTTAGCAGACTAGAGTACAAGATTTAGGGATTTCCTTGGTTGATCAATGCCAGATATAAGTGCATTCAAGGGGCGAGTATTCTCTAATCTCCTGGAGGTTTTCCTGAAATTGTGAAGGAGTACTTGAAGGATCCAAGCAAGTTTGCAGCATTGTATTTAAAACTCATTTTCCTTGATTCCACTACTGCATAAAGAGTTTGCTGAGCTGATTGTAGTCTTTTATGTTGCACATTGATCATTTGCTGACATTTATAAAGGATATTGCAGTGACATTGAATTGTGAGTGATTGTTTCTTCTTCTTCACTGGTTGATAGTTGTGATCAGTTTCTTTAACGTATAAGATAATGAAGAAAATGACCAGACTTGATAATGCATTAGAGTTGTTAAATACTCTGATACATTCCACTGTTGACAAGATGGTTAAGATCAACAAAACCTCTCTATTCAATATTCAAATATGTCTACAAAATGCACAGGAGAATATTGAGTTTTTGCATCTTGAGACAAAGCTACAGCAAGAAGAATTAAAACAGAGGAGTCATCATTTTGAACCTGTTTCTGTTCAGAACAATGAAATAGACTCCCATAAACAGCAAGACAATATTGTTGAAGTTCATTCAGATCCAGTGCCCAATAAAGCAGCAATTGTACATGTAGATGCAGAAACTTAGTCTGCACTTCCCAAGCCCATCATTAGACCTTGGGAACAGCTTGTCCACAACAAGCACAGAACTGGTCTTGGATATGACAAGGACTTGTCCTGTCATATTCTAGACTATGCCAAGCCCATTCAGTTTCAGAGTGCTTGATTCATTCATGACAATTCACCTGCTCCTTATGACAGTTCAGCTTCAACTGTTCCAGACTCTGCTCCTCTTCCACAGCAACAACAATAACAGATCGTGAAATGCCAACACTGTGATCGAGTTGGCCATCTGAAAGATCACTGTTTTGATCTTCATCCATGTAAGCATTGTCATAAAACCAGTGATTCTTCAAACAGATGCTTCAAAAACAAACGTCCTGCAAGAACAAAGATTCATCTTGGATGGATCTCTTCTTGGCAATGGGCATCAACAACCAAGAAGATATTCTAAACACATGTCAGAACTTGTTCTAAAGTATTGAACAATCTTGCAGTCGAGTTTTCTCCATCTTCTCACCTTGTATCTGACAGGGGGGAAATGATGGTCATCTACAAGCTTCAAAGTCACATCAAGCGAATCTGAGCCACAACCTGCCACACCAGTTTCAGAGTTGTAGCCAGAGACAAAGATGCCCGTGAACATGCCTTCAGTTGGCAATCTGGGACACTTCCTCTAGCAGAAGACTTCAGCTTCTTGCCAACTTTGGAAGAATTCCAGGAACAAAATTGAGAACACTTCCTCTAGCAGAAGACACTAGATTCTTGCCAGTTTTGGAAGAGTTCCAGGAATTGCATTAAGCATTCCAGAGTTGTTGGTCATCCTTAAACCATCACACGTTGAGACTTCCCTTTTCAGGTTGAAGTTCTCCCTTTTATGCGGGGTGAGACCTCCCTTTTTGGTTGAAGGTTGCCCTCTTTTAAACCAATAGGAGCATTCCTCTAGCAGAAACTTCAGCTCTTGCCAGTTTTGGAAAGTTCTGGAACTGCCACTAAGCGGTTCCAGTGGTGGTCTCCTTAAACCACCGCCCTTTATACCAACATTTTAGAGAGCACATTCAGCCTAGTGCTGCCATGCATTTTTGCACATTTTGTATTACAGCTCTCTTCTTGGACTCATACATAACCCTTTGGATTAAGGGGGGGAATGTTGGATACTTAATCCTAAATGGGTTAGTGTGGAAGTCGAATGGACAAAAGCAGTCCAAGAGACCTTGGGATGTGAATCCCAACGGTCACATAATATACTATAAATGTAAATCTCTTGTTAATTAGATTGTATTGCATGTTTTATCATTCATATCTCTCTTGCTGTCCATGTGTGTTTAACAGTGATTGCGTATGATTAGGGAGGTTAGGCATATGGTTGAAGTAACTCTAAATATAGATAAAATATGTCACCTTCTTGGAGCTATTTAGAGAGTTTAGCTAGAAACGTATTTAATGGTCCATTTTTTTAAGATAATAAAAGAATTATTTTAAGATTGGAAATTAAACTACGAAGTATATTATCAACAAAATAACCCTATATTTGAGAGTAAAGAATCTTCCGTATTATATCAATTCATTAGCTCATCGCTGGAGCTGAAAAGTAATTTATGCAAAGAATATCTACGTCTCGATGACGAAGCCAGTTCTTCATATTTTCCACAACTAATTATTGATTTTCTTATCTTTTTTATCCACCAATATAGATCCATCTTAACCACCTATCTACCAAGAGCAGAGAGGGGTCAAATTTCATTATATGTAAATCTCTTTCTAAATGTCAAACTTGAAAAAGGATTTACACATGAAGAGATTTAATCATTTTATGTTCTTGATAAATCTATGATTAAGATATATCTATAATACTTGAAAAAGGATTTACACATCAAGAGATTTAATCATTTTAAGTTCTTGATAAATCTATGATTAAGATATATCTATAATGTTTTTCACCTTCTCTCTTTATATAGACCATGTGAAATTTTTTATTGTTTAAATTGTATTTTTGAATAATTTATTATTATTAATAATTTGTATTAAAAAATGAATGAGTTACACATTTTCCTCTTATTAAAAAGTAACTAAATCATTTTACCTTTAATTAGTTTTTTCTTTTGAGCATTTAAATATTTTACTAACATAAACATTAACACACATATTTAGTATTGAAATTATTAGTTAATATGGATATATTTAAATAGTTTATTTAAGTTATATATTGAAATATTTATAAGAGAATTATAAGTTTTTTTTGTTAATTACTTTATCTTTTTAAAGTTATAAAATTATATAAATTATAAACATTCAAAGTGAAATATTAATGAACCAAGTGAGAACAAATAAGAACGTGATTATTAATGTTTTTAATTAAAACTAAACAAATATGTATTATCATTTGTCTTTATTAAAGCCAAAAATATTTTTTCAGTTAAGGAACACATGTCAACTCCAAGTAAAATAAATTTCACTCTCAATAAATTGACATATTTCTCCTTTATCTTTGGAATATTGGCACTTTTCTCAAAATATATAAAATTGCGGTGACAAATTATTCGAAGCCTAATCCTTTGTTAATACTTGACCAAACTTCATGGTGGATGATTTAGGATTCAAAGATCCTTTATTTTCATAGGTTCAAAGGTCTATATTTCTTTCGTTTATCCGAACTGAAAGGCCAAAATTCTAGAACATCTTAAAAATATGACTTTCTTGAAACACCAAATCTAGATGCCATGTCACCAGGTATACATCACCTTCTATGTTACCTAACATGAAAATTATTCACGTACAACATCACAACCACATTAATTGTTGTGCCGACGTCCTTGTCATTTACCATGTTGGCTATCAGCTATAATGTGGTAAGCTAATAATGTGAGGATCAAAAATCTAGATAATGGAAATCATAAAAAACACTTTATAAACAATTCTAGACTTTTATATCTGAATCTCTTACAAAACTCTAGATATCAGAACCTTTCAATGTAATTCGTAATTTAAATGACCCAAAAATATGGAGAGTTTGAGAAATCTTGTTTTATGAAAATGTCGAGTATTTAACTTTTCTTCAAAGCTTGATATCCATTAATTTTGAGAGGTTCTAAGGTTTTATGGACCCTAAAATGGGTTAGAAAATTGAAAGAGGGCAAAAAGAGGAATTATACACAAAATAAATTTCACACATTATATTTTTATTGATTGCAATAGTTACAATATATAAGACATAAATTTTTGACTTTGACACATCTAGGTCATGACTACAATTCTTACGTAAGAAACAACATCTAAATTGACACCTAGGCAGTCATAATGACACATGAAAGCATTACTTCCAATACCCTCCCTTAATTCTTACATGTAACAAATATAGAAAACATACATTACAATAACAATATGAACTCTTCCTGAGTGGTCTTCATCATCACCCACATCCATTGTGGAATATTGCAAACACCAGTCTTTCTTCACCACGAGTTCTTTGAGCTATCACTTGACCTCCATTTAAAACATAAATCCCTCTAACCATCATTGATGAACTTTGTATAATTGATGCTTCTTGACTACCCCGAATAATAGCCTAGATACTTAATATCTCTAATGACATGCTTCCATCCTAGTATTATAGGTAAGTTGTCTATGTACTAAGCTATCCAACAACCCATCATACAACTGCCATTTTTACATACACAGTAGCATACTCACAAGATTATCCTATAACTAACAATCTTCAAGCCTGAAACACAACAAAACCTATCAACGTATAACCAAGTAACATAAACAAGTCAATGATGTGTTTTCTCCGTATGAAAAACGTTGAGAACCGTTAACTTGAAGGATATTTTTTATTACAATAAAATGATGATAGATTTACATATCAAACACTAAAAAGACACCCAAATTAAACATTAAAACATGGACCCACTATATAAAGCGAACAAGAATATATTTTGTAACAAAATCGAATTTGCTTTTAAGATTAATGCCATTGTAGCCTTCTTGAATTCTCAGTCATGTCTAGAAGGAAGAATTCTTTTGGCATGAATTCTAAAGGGTGTTCCAACTCAGCGGGGTCTCAAGCACGTGATACCCTCCAACAGTGCATGCCTCCTACCCGATTTTCAGCCTCTCACACTTCTAACCTGATATCATGGTCTGATTTCAAATGAGAAAATCCTCCTGCGACTTCAATGGTTCAATATTTCGACGCGACACATGACGAAGAGACCTTGATGCTGACCCTAATACCCAACGTCTTGTAGATCTCTGGCCGTTGTAGATCTCAGAAATACATATCTAGATGTTGGATATATTTCTGCGAACATTGTGTGACTTTCGGGGAAGAATCATCCTCATAGCAGTATAAGTGCCTCGAATGAGAGGATCATTGATATCTATTATAATCAGCCACATAAGGGATTCTCCAAAATTCCTCTGGAAATGCCATCAAATCCTCTTCACGCGACTGTGCATATCTGAGAGAACATGGATTCGTTGTCTTTGGTGCATCAAAATCCACAGCTGGACTCAACGTGGGAAATGTTGCATCTCTAGAACTCAAAACAAGCTGAGTGGTTCAGCAAGACGACAATAATCTCTGTTTAATTCTCTAAATGAGCTCCTGTTACCCAACCTATCCAAATATGATGTCAAATTTTAGCTAGACCCAAAGTCTGTGGACTTTTGATCTGGTGGTGCACTAGGTATAAAACTCGTGTCGGTAGTCTTCTTTGTGCGCACAGACGTTGTGCAGTACTTGCGAGTTCTTTTCTCTTAATCTGCGGTTCTACTTTGGGATTAATATCTTCAACTAAATACAATGAGTAGATTTGGTACAACATTAGAAAGGAGAATGAAAATTGTTGTATACAGAATCAAAAGGAAACGATAAAATTTGAGATTCAATAAAACACACGCAACAATCCAGCACACACAACAAATAAATTTCACACTGGAGTAATCTGATTTCACACACTCTTATCTAAACCTCTTTACAAAGAAATAAAACTTAGGGCCCTCTCACATTTTCTTGCTCTTCCCATAAGGAATCAAACCATAGAAAGCTTTGAACCCATGTTAGAAATTTGAAAGGGGAATAGAAAGATTATATACATAACAAATCACACAATTTATATTTTTATTGATTACAATAGTTACAAATATATAAGACATAAATTGATTACAATAATTACAAATATATAATCATTTGTAACGACTATATACATAAGAAAAATATCTTTACTCAGATCCTAGAACATAAACATAACATTGATAAACAAATTGGGGCAATTAATTATGTATCGAGTGGATACAAAATACATGAATAAGTATTAATTAATTTACTGTGTTGTACACAATTGGCTAACCTTTCATTTAAAATCCTTAACACACATGAATCTCACATGGAAAATATCTCGTTTCACAATATGCCTATTGAATGATCTGAAGGCGAGAACACATGTCATCTTCATGGCCTGTCCTTCGCCCTATGGTTGTCAGTGTGACAGGATAGAGGGTTACAGGTGGTCCGTTTCACGATCGTCGATCTACGAAGGCCATTCGACAGTGCTAGAGGAAGAGGGATATTCTATCAAAGAGACCCCTTCCCCCCATCGGCCAGTTGGCTAGTATTTCTTGCTAGTGGTAAGAGGTTCTTGCTGCTCCGTAGCTGCTCATCCATGAAAATTGCTCTTTTGGCCAAGAAATCTTGATGTCGCAGCCATGGTGACCACTATTCACCTGATATGCAAGGTATCTCATCGCCTTCTTTACTTAATCCATATTTTCATGTTGTTGAGGTAGGGTTCTATGACTACTACCCGACTGAGTTGCTTGTTGACTGGTAGCTTTCCACACTCAGGTACATCTCGGGTTTTCGGCCGCCATGGGAGACGGCTTGGTGTATTACAGTCTTATCAAAAGTATAAGATATAACCCGTTATCATTGCAATTATATAGAAATTATTAGATTGGTATTCAAGGATACTGATGCAAGGGTTTATGGATTCTACAGCCAGATAGGTGGGCTGCTACCAACATGAACTCTCTACGCACAGGTAATTGCTTCTCCTCTAGTTGTTCCATTGATTTAAGTGCTCAACCTGATTTGTATTTCCAATGATTCTAATAAGAGGGTTGTCTTGCAGGAACCCCTCTAGCACATCAATTTTGTTTATGGTTGCGTGGGTATATGTCGAGTCCTTACTACTTATACCTTTCAGTCTCTTTCAGGTTGGAATCTTCTCTCTGGTTTCTTATCGCTTCTGCTATGACACGCGTTTTATCTGAAGGCCGAGACTGAGGACGACAAATGTTTATCTATTTTTTATTTGAGCTTCTGTATAATATTGCATTGGAGTTACTGGGTAAAATCGAGGGTTTGTTGTTATAGAACTTAGACTTATATTTATATGAACGTCTTGTAAATTTTTCTCTGCTGAGAGTCTTTAATAAGAGAAGAATGGTTTGATGGCATTTTTCATGGATTTTTAAAGGGTTTTAGGGTCGGCCTAGATTATAATTTCGCAATGTGTGTGGTTAATATGGTTACTATCGTAATGAACATATCCAAATTTTTATTAAGGAATTTGGATATATCATACTGTGTATGGTCCACTATTTTATTATTGTGTATAAAAAAATTAATTCTTTTTCCGTCGTTATTGCTTTCCCTAATTTGAATATCATTCATGAAGCTGTCAACAGTCTATTCATAAATGCTACTTTGGTTTTTGCATAGGAAAGGTCTGGCAATTCTGAATTTATAAAGAGTATGATTATCCTAGGTTCATGTACAAATCTTCCCAAGGACGTTCCTTTTCATTGTTTAAGAAAAATGCCTTCTATAGTCTTAGGGTTTGTTTAAAGAATTTATAGACCTTAAGAGTATCAACTTGCCATGAAACACATCGCATATAATAGGCACTGCACTGCATATTTGTTTTAGCGTCTATGCCTCTCTTATCGATTATGTACTATATATTGGTTCAAGTATACATTTTGAATGTCTTAATTTGATTTATTTTAGATTGTATTAATATTCTCTACACCTGTATAATGTTTACTGGAAGCGTTATGCTTCTGATCCATATTTAAACAAGAATGCAACAAATCACAGAGATAACCATAAACACAGAGATGCAGCAGAAATAATACTTCATTTCATTAATGTAAAATAATGAAATATGCTTACAAACAACAATGGAAATAAACCAGCTATGGTGATGGTAGCTTATCTCTAAGAAGAGATGTGGTGGCTATATGCCTCTAAACTGTGTTACAATGAGGCTCGAAGGTCTATTTATTGTTGAGAAACAATGGAAAACCCTAAACATCCAAAAACCTAACCCTAGAAGACGAAACACCAAACTGTGGGCCCCGTTTGGGTAAATCGGTACATAACCTTCCCAGGGTCGTAACTTTGGCATATGATCTCCATTTGATGTGCACAATATCTCGTTAGAAAGGTTTATCTGAGAACTATTACTTTAGGAAGAGAAACATCGGTCCATGGAACCATGTTGCTCCCAGTTTTCCCAAAAAATGTCATTTAGGGCCTATAAATGGCTTCGAAAGTTTAGGACCTGAAAAACTGCTAAAAATAGTAAACTATGCTATAATTAAGGAAACTGAAAAGCTAAAAGAAACAATGGTTGGGGTCCAAGTGGACTTGGCAGGTGGCCACCAATATCCACCTCGATCATTCCTCCCCCCTTAGGAAGTAATGGTCCCCATTACGTTGAGTTCCTCCATGAGATGGGGAAACTTCGGCTGAACTTGGTCCCTAGTGAGCCACTTGCCCTCGTGAAGGAGTTGGCCTGCTTTGACAACTCGATATAGTTGGATATGCTGTTGGCGAGTGTGCTTGATCTATGTGTCCATGATCTGATCAGTTGTAGCTTGTTCTATGCAATCTAGATTTAACTCTGTGGACATGAGCTGTTCTGCAATGTCGGATGTGTCTACTAATGGTGGAAAGTATGGCCGAAGGTGGTCCACATTGAACACTAGGTGCAGGCCAAGGAATGGGGGAATGTTGAGCTCAAATGCATTGTCTCCCACAACCTTGGTAATGGTGTAAGGACCATATCGGAGTGGTCTGATTTTCCGACAAGCTCCGATAAGGCTTTCCTTTTGCAAATGCAACCAGAATTTATCACCCACTTGAAACTTGTGTGGCACCCGATGTTGACCATGTCGCTGCTTGTACTTGGCATTTGATTTCTCTAGAATTTCATGGACCTGCTGGCGAATATGTTGGATGTGCTCAATGAAGCTGGTTGCCTTATCTGTTTCGGACTGGACATGAGCCGAATCTACGTGAATAGCTGCAAATGGCATGGCCACATCAATGGGACATAGTGGCTGGAATCCCAAGCCCACCTGAAAAGGGTTGTGGCTAGTCGAGTTATGAAGAGCCCGATTGTAGCTGTGCTGAACATAGTGGAGGTTCTCGTCCCATTTGCATGGATGCTTTGAGTTGTACATGCAGAGAATGTGTACGATCATCCTATTGACAACCTCTGTCTGGCCATCAGTTTTGAGGATGGAAGGTTGTGGACTTAGTGAGGTTGGTGTCCAACATCGACTAGAGACTGGACCAAAATGTACTAAGGAACCTGCTATCCTGATCTGAGATGATAGAGTGTGGGATCCCAAAGTGTACCCACACTCGTTCAAAGAAGAGTTTAGCAATGGCTTCTGTTGTGATATTCTTCTTGCATGCCACCATAATGGCCATCTTCGAGAACCTATCGACAACCACAAAAACACAGTCATTTCCATGCTTAGTGGAAGGAAGGCCTAACATGTAATCCATGGAGATGGATTCCCAAGGTCGACTAGGGGTAGGCAGCGGGGTATAGATGCCTTGCTTCTTGATGGTTGGTTTGGCAATGACATAAGTAGTGCATGAGCTGATGTACTTCCCGACATCCTGTCAAATATTAAGCCAATAGAAATACTTCTGCAGTACTGCCACCGTTTTCTTGACCCAGAAATGCCCAACAGCCCGACTATAGTGTGCTTCCCAAATCATCTTAGCGCTTGCTTGAAGGAGCACAAAGATGACCCAGGTGTCATAACAGGGCATCCTAGAGGTGAAAATATGGAACATGCTGACCCTCCAAGAGTGTCTGGTATGTGTGGCTAAATTCTGGGTCGCTTTTGTAGAGAAGTGGCCAATCAGAAGTCTCGTGCCCACAAGAGTTGAGCATGATGGTTAATGCCATGATCGGTGGTCAACTGAGGCAATCTGCATAATTATTGGTGATGCCCTTCTTATACTTGATATTCAAATGGAACTGTTGCAGGTATATGGACCACTTTTGATGGTGATCATTCTGCAATTTCCCTTGGGCCTGTATGAACTGCAGGGGTCAATGGTCTATGTGGATGACCATTTCCTTCCCCAAAATGTAATCCTTCCATTGTCAGCAGGCCTGCACAATGGAATACATCTCTTTGTCATAAGTGGGATACTTTTGGACTGTGTCTGAAAGTGTCTCATTGTGATATGCCATTGGACGCCCCTGTTGAGTAAGGACTACCCCAATAGCATAGTCATAGGCATCTGTCTCGACCTCAAATGGTTGTTGCAAGTCTGGTAATGCAAGCACTGGTGTCGTGCAGAGGCGATCTTTCAACTCTATGAATGCCTTATGTTGAGATTCATACCAAAAGAATTTTGCTTTCGCTCCTCCCTTGGTGACTTGACTCAAGGGCCAGGTGATATGAGAAAATCCCAACTCGAACCTACGGTAGAAGTTGGAAAGACCTAGAAAGCTACGGAGCTCTGTCATAGTGGTTGGAGATGGCCAGTCCCGAATGACTTGGATCTTGGATGGATCCACATGCACCCCTTGTTCATCAATAATGTATCCCAGATACTGAACCTGGGTTATGCCAAAAGTGCATTTCTCCAAATTGGCACATAACTTTTGTTGCCGTAGTGTTTGGAGAACCTGTCAGATGTGGTGGAGGTGCTCTTCCCAACTCTAGCTGAAGATCAGGATGTCATCCAAGTATACCACAACAAATGAGTTGGCGAATCCCCACAAGATGTCATCCATTAGTCTCATGAAGGTTGTAGGAGCATTTGTCAATTTGAAAGGCATGACCAACCATTCAAAAAGACCCTCCTTGGCTTTGAAGGTAGTCTTCCACACATCAAAGGGTTTGATTGTGTTGGGTATACGACCAAAGTCCCACATTGACTAGAAGTGGGGAGGATCATTGGTATATAAGGATGGACAAATATCTCCATTGGTATGAGGCCTTTTGGGTAAGTCCAAAAGCAAATCCATGAGGGCTTAGGCCCAAAGTGGACAATATCATACCATTGTGGCGATATGTGGTGTCCAGAGTCCTTACAGATTGGTACCTAGTGATATCTTGACTTCAAATCGATCTTGGTGAAATATATTTCCCCCTTCAGTTGGTCCATGAGGTCATCAATCCATGGGATCAGGTACCTATTACAGAAAATGATCTTGTTCAGCGCCATATAGTCAATACAGAGTCTCCAAGTACCATCCTTTTTAAGTACCAACACGATCAGGCTCCCACAGGGCGATGAACTCGGACGAATGTGACCTTTCTATAATAGCTCCTGAATCTGCCTCTTGATTTCATCGTTCTCAAGAATGGAGCGCTGGTAGATTGGTCCATTGGGTAGCGGCGCACCTGGGGTCAGATTGATGGAGTGCTTGACCTGACAGTGCAGAGGAGCCCCTGCGGGGGAGGTGAAGATGTCCTCATACTCCTCCACGACCTTGTCCATCTATATTTGTCGTACGAAGGGCCCTGTCTGGAGGTCGTGGCCACCATATTCTTCTTTCCTTGAGGGCATATCATCAGGAAAACAAATTTCCCGGTTTTGGAAATGAGCATAGTGCATTGTTTTGCAGTAACCAAAGAGATGGCAATAGGTAGTGGTACCTCCAATATCCTGTACAACTTATTTCCCAAAGTAACAATAATAGCACAGGGCCTTGATTCATACATAGCATGTCATTTCCACAAGTATGGTTGTCCTAATAATACATCACAAACATCAAGGGGATCAATGTCACACAATACCTCATCCGTGAAGTGCTTGATGTTGTATGGAAGGTGACACTGCTAGGTCATGCGAAGATCCCGTCCTTGGTGAAGCCACTTGACGGTGTACGGTTGTGGATGTGCTATGGTTGGTAAGCCCAACCGCTTCACAACCTCTGCTGAAATGAGGTTCTTTTGGCTCCTGCTTTCGACAATGAACTGTAGCGGGGAGCCCTTTACCCACATCTAGGAGTGGAAGAGACGCTCTTGCTCCTCTGGATCTTCGAGTTCCTCCTTCTGTATCTTCGTCATGGTAATGGTAGCATTGGGCTCCACATCGATAATTTGCTTCCCTTTAACATTCCCCTTGTTGGGTTCTAAGTGAGAGTCAGAACATGCATCTAATTCTTAAACCTTTAGCTTGGCCACCAGTGACTCCTTGGTCCGACACTCACTTATGTTGTGGGTGGAGCTCTTATGGAACTCACAATACTTTCTAGTGTCCTTTTTCGGCTTCACAGCACTGTTCTTTTCTTGCAGATTTGGTGGGTTGTCCTGCGCCACCCCGCCTTGGCTTTGTCCTTTGTTTTGCGGTTTGGGGGCACCTTTCCCTTGCTTCGAATTCACAAATCCAAAGTGTCGCTTCTTCTGTTTAAACTTTTGCTCGACCTTGACGGCATATCGATATGTCATGCTGAGCGAGGGGATGTTCAGGAATTCTATTTCTTCCTGGATGTACTTGTGTAGGCAGCCGTGGTATTTGAGTACCAAATTCTGCTCCAAATCCTTGATACCCAACTTTGTGCGAAGGGTATGGAAAATATTGGTAAACTCGGGCACGTCTTGGTCCCTCCCCTACCGCAACGTGGTCCACTTTATGTATTGATCCTCATAGTTTCCAAAAGGGTAGTATTGCTCCTTGATGGCATCCCAAAATGAATCCCAAGTGGGTGCGGCTAAAAATAGTGAGCCTGTAGTTTCATCCTTCTGCTCGCAATAGGTTTCCCACCAGTCCTTGATGTGGGGGGTTGCTTTCATAAGAGTGCAAATAATCTTCTCTCAACTAGAAAAATCATGAACAAAAAAATAACCCTCTAGCAGATTTAACCATTTATCAATGGCATCTGTGTCTATTTGTCCCTCGAATATGGGGATTTCAAAATTAACTTGTACCTTAAACGGTGTGGCATTTCTAGAGTGGCTGTTGGAAGCCGATGCGTTGCCCTTGGGTAGCTGCTAAAGGATCTGGGCAAAGTTGTCCATCATCGCGTTCCTTTGTCGCTCGAGGGCTTCTTTGAGCAAGATTTTGATAGGATCTCTTGCCCCCATCTTTCTTTTAATCCTCCATGGGAGGCTATCGGGATTTGCGAGGCTGGTATTGCAAGGTTCGACCAGTTCAAGCCCTAACTCTTTATATCCCGACCTCGTTGGGGACATGCAAAGAAAAATAGAGAAAAAGTAGACCCCTCTGATAACACTCATCTGGATTTAAACAAGAACGCAACAAATCATAGAGATAACCATAAATGCAGAGATGCTGCGGAAATAATACTTCATTTCATTAATGTAAAATACTTAAATATGCTTACAAACAACGATAGAAATAAACCGGCTAGGGCGATGGTAGCTTATCTCTAAGAAGAGATGTGGCGGCTACATGACTCTGAACTGTGTTACAATGAGGCTCAAAGGCCTATTTATTGTTGAGAAACAACGGAAAACCCTAAACATCCAAAAACCTAACCCTAGAAGATGAAACGCCAAACTATGGGCCCCGTTTGGGTAAATTGCTACATCAACTTCCAGGGGTCGTAACTTTGGCATATGATCTCCTTTTGATGTGCACAATGTCTCATTAGAAAGGTCTATCCGAGAACTATTACTTTGGGAAGAGCAACATCGGTCTAGGGACCCATGTTGCTCCCAGTTTTCCCAAAAAAAGTCATTTAGGGCCTCAAAACAGCTCCGGAAATTCAGGACACTAAAAACTACTAAACATAGTAAACTGTGCTATAATTAAGGAAACTGAAAAGCTGAAAGAAACAATGGTGGGGGTCCAAGTGGACTTGTCAAGTGGCCACCAATATCCACCTGGATCAGCTTCCCTTGTTTATTCTCGGCTTAAGAACATATAATCTTTCACACACATGCTAAATTACTTACATGTTTGTTGTTTGCATATCTATACATCTATCCACAATTTTCTAAATGTACGTTATCTTACTTATCTGTTTATGATTTAACGGTCTATATATAATTCTTCAGAACTCTGGTTAGTGTACTTATCTATCTGCTACTTGATAATCTATGTATGATCTAGCTCTATCTGAAAGTCTCTCCTCCCAGCCACGAGTCTGGCGATTATGTCCTAACTCTCCCCTGAGCACTTTTGTTTCCTTATAGTTAGGTGACTTTACTTCCAGATACAGTCAGGTACCTTGGACCTCAGGACTTCACTGTCTAGTCTCAAGTTATGTACCTTACTAAACTGTTCTTCAACATTCTTCCCACTAGTTTATTCCACCTAGCTCTAGGAGAGATCCCTCAATCTTTTCCCAACTCTATATTTTCCATTTCCAGGATAGTTTGAAATTGTTTCTTGATAACTGCTTCTTTTAAATTATTGAAACAATTGTTATTTTAATTAACATAACTCTATTACTAATTATGCATTAATCAGGTAACCAATATATACTGGCCTTCTAGCCATAATCATTGTTATTTTCAACAACATAACTTAAAAGTTTAAATGCAATGAAACATAAAATTAAACTCAGTAATTGCAGTAATAATCCACATAGCCTGGGATGTTACATCTCCCCCTATTTTGAGGAAAACCGTCTCTGGTATTCTCCAGATTAAGAAAATAATGTTGGGTAAGCTTCTTGCATAATTCCCTCTTCTTCCTAGGTGGCCTCTTCGGGGCCAAAGTGCTTCCACTGCACTTTAACCTAGGGGATGACTTGCTTTCGCAAGGTGGTTTCTCTTCGGTCGAGAATAAGAAGAGGTTCTTCTAGAAATTCTCCTTCCGGTTCAACCTGCACATACAAAATTCATAGTCAAATTATTATTATTTTTTTAATTCATCCAAAAGTTAAGCATTCTCCTTACCCGATTACCTAAATATTTTCCCAGTTAACTATATGCTGCGGGTTATACACATAATGTTTTAGCAAAGAGACATGAAAAAAGTTATGGACCCTAATATGGCTTGGTAATGCAAGTTTATAGGCAACTGGCCCACTCCGTTCTAGTACTTGGAAGGGTCCACAATATCGGGGTGCTAATTTAGCACAAGCCCTACATTGTAAAGAACTCTTCTGAGGCTTCACTCTTAGGTAAACTTGATCCCCTGGATGAAATTTCCTGTAGTTCCACTTTTTATCTATGTACATTTTCTGCCTATGCTGGGCAACCGTTAAATTTTGTCTAACCTTCTTAGCTTTCTCTTCCATTTCTGCTAGCATGTCTGGACCCAAAGCTAGCTTATTAACCGGGTTGTTCCAATCTATGGGTACTCTGCATCTTCTCCCTTATAATACTTCAAAGGGGCTCATGCCCAGTGATTCATGGTGTTCGTTGTTATAAGAAAATTCCACCAAGTGGAGGTAGTCCTCCCAGTTATGTGGTTGTTGCATCCCAAACATACGTAACATGTCCTCTAACACTTGATTCACACGTTCAGTTTGTCCATCCGTTTGAGGATGATAATCTGTACTAAATTGAAATTGGGTGCGTGGTCCCAAGAAGAGGGTTTTCCAAAATATAGATGTAAATTTTACATCTCTATCAAAAATTACCACCTTGGGTGTTCTATGTAGACAAAATATTTCCTTCATAAATATGTCAATGATCTCCACCGTTTATAAGTGGATTTTACAGGGATGAAGTGAGCTGTTTTTCTCAATTTGTCCACCACCACCATAATTGAGTCGTGCTACTTTCTAGTGCAAGGCAAGCCAATGATAAAATATAAAGATATGGTAGACTCCCACTTCCACTCTGGAATGGGCAATGGATGTAGTAGGCCAATAGGATGCTGGTGTTTTGTATTCACTATCTATCACTCTAAACATTTGGATAAATATTTAGTGACATCCTTCCTTAACCCAGGCTAAAAGTACCCTTTCTTGATGGCTGAAAACATTTTTTGGTAACACGGGTGACCAACATATGATTTCCTCTAAAATTCATCCATTATCATTTGTTTAACCATGCTCTGGTTAGGAACATATAATATGTTTTTGAAGGTAAGGAGGTTGTCAGGACTTATGTCAAATTTTTATTTTTCTCCTTTTAACAAAGTTGTTTCTGTTTGCTGCAATAGAAAAGTGTATTATGGATCCTTGCACAAGGCTTCTTTTATGATTTCAGGGATGTTTGAGCATACCTGATTGATTTGGACTTTGTAAGCACCATGCAATTTTCTTCTCAAAGTGTTGGCCACTCAATTTTCCTTCCCTTTGAGATGCTTCATCACAAAATTTAATTCACTTAAGAATGTTGTCCATCGGGCCTACTGGGCATCTAGGCTAGATTGATTAAAAAAATTAGCAAGGCTGCTATGATCTATTAACAACATAAATTTCTTTCCCAACAGATAGTGTCTCCACATTTTAAGAGCATGCACCACTGTTGTTAATTCAAGATCGTAAGCTGAGTATCGCTTCTCATACTCCTTCAATTTTCATGATTCATATGCAATGAATTTCCCTTCTTGAGTTAATACTCCTCCCACACCTTCTTTACTAGCATCCATGCAAACCATAAAAGATTTTTCCGGATTAGCTACCTTCAACACGGGTGTAGTGGTTAGTAGGTGCTTTAATTTTTCAAAGCTTTGCTAACATTCGACTATCCATTTGAAAGCACATCCCTTTTTCTCTAAAGAAGTCATGGGAAAAGCGATTTTTGAAAATCTTTCGATGAAACTACGGTCGTACCCGGCCAAGCCTAGTAATGATCTAATATCTGTGACATTTTTTGGTGTGATCCATTTCATAATGGTTTTTATCTTTTCCAGGTCTACAACTATCCCCTCTAGTGATATAACGTGACCCAAATACTGAATCTGGTCTTTAAAAAAATCACACTCGTTGTACTTAACATATAGCTGGTTTTCCTGTATTGTTTGAAATACAATCCTCATATGTTATTTATGCTCTTCTTGATTCTTGGAGTATATTAATATGTCATCGATCAAAATAAGCAGCAAATTTATTGAGATAGGGCTCGAAAATACTGTGCATTAAACCCATGAAAGTTGTTGGGGCGTTTGTGATGCCAAAGGGCAGCACCACGAACTCATAATGACCATAACGAGTTCTGAACGCAGTCTTGTAGATGTCCTCATTCTTTAACCTTATTTGGTGGTAGCCAGACCTTAAATCGATCTTTGAGAAAATCTTGGCTCCTTGCACTTGATCAAATAGGTCATTAATACAGGGCAAATGGCATTTGTTTTTTATTGTAATTTTGTTCAATTGACGGTAATCGATACACAATCTCAAGGTTCCATCCTTTTTTCTTACAAATGATACGGGGGCTCCCCAAGGAGACACATTGGGGTGGATATACTTTTTATCCAAAAGCTCTTGAAGATGAATTTAGAGTTCTCTTAACTCAGGTATGCTCATTCGATAAGGAGCCTTGGATACCGGGACTGCTCCCAGAACTAATTCAATGGTGAAGCCGATATTATGTTTAGGTGGAAATCCATGAATGGATTCAGGAAATACATTGGTAAATTCTTCGATGACCGAAGTGTTTTCCCACCTGAACAACATATATTTGGCAACCCTTTTTGATACATTTTCCTAGCTGACTAGCAATGATAGGGTGTAACTTAGTATTGGTTTTAATTCCTTGGAGTTCCTTCCTTTGGCCTATTTCAACAAGAAAACTGACAGTTTTATGCTTGCAATCCACTAAAGACCAACGTTTTTCTAGCTAATCCATCTCGATTAGAATGTCATAAGAACCCAAGGGGAGTATATTAAGGTCAACATAAATGGGTTGCCCAAAAATTGTTATGGGGCAACGTTCGATTTTTGCAACTACTCTTCTTTTTGTTCCAGTAGCTAATTGAACTAGCCATGGTTTTGGAAACTCAATGCTCTACAGTTGACATTTTTCTACCACCTCAGGACCAACATAACTTAGGCTGGCACCGGGATTAAAAAAAAAAAAAAAAAAAAAAAAAAA
>APFE030472815.1:0-30198 GCA_000404065.3 Pinus taeda | reverse complement strand
AAAAAAAAAAAAAAAAAAAAAAAAAACAGATTGCTTAGCGATCATACCTTCACATTCAATCATAGTGAGTTGGTATTCTGCTTGATGATCCTCCAACACAGCATTAATTCTAGGCATGCTCCTTGCCACCTCACCGACCGTGGATGCTTCTTGCATGTTTGACAACTGTTCTGTTCTTGCTTTGTGCGAACAATTTTTATAATAATGGGGTTCTCTACATCCCCAACATTGTAGTGGTGGTTTTGACTGCTGGTCAGTAACTGATTTATTAGCTCCTTGAATATGCAACTTTAGGTTGGTTCTTTACTGGAAATTTGTTGAAGGGTTTTTGCTACGCATTTATGTTATTAGCAAAGTTTGCTAGCCTATTTGGGATCGGGTTCCTCCCTATTCTATTCACTTCTCCCTTATGTCCTTCATTTTTCTGTTTCATTTGCTGGTAGCAGATGCAGGCTTTCCACACTGCATCATCCATTGATCTTGGGTAATCGAATTCCAATTTTTCTTTCATTAAGCTGGGTAGGCTTCTGATGAAACACTAAATTTTGGCCTTCTCCTCTTGCATATAAGACACATAACGTAGCAGGGAGGTAAATCGTTTTACATATTCATTCATGGTTAAAGTTTCCAACCTTAACTCATGAAAATATTTTTCATTTTGGTCATAGTAACGCTCGGTCAAATACTTATCTTTGAAATTTTTTTGAAATTATTTCCAAATAACCTATTCCTCATCAATTTTTCTTACTGTTTTGATTTCCTCCCACCAAAGGGTAGCCTTACCCCTCAAGTGATAGACTTCCAATCACGCTTTCAGTTTATCAGTGTAATCATAAATTTGGAAGTATTTTCCCATATCAATTAACCAAGCCTCAATTACCTCTTCATATTCTCCTTCAAAAAGTGATAGTTTAATTTTCTTAAATTCTCCTTGTAATTCAGATTTCTTCTTTTTTGTTCTGCACTTGTCAGAGACATTATCTGAGTGCCCCTTTTCATCTTCTCTGTGATTTTTTCCTGACTCAGAATTTTGTTCTCCATGCTGAGATGTTGGGGTCTTTTCTTTGTCCTCTGCACTAGGGTCTGGATCTCTTTGGTTCTGCTGATTGGATAAACTCTCGATAATTCTCTCCTATTCCAATCGCAAATCGTTCATTATCTGTCCTCAAATTGGTCATCTTAGCACGCAACCGCTGAACAGTTTCAAGTAACATGACATCAGATTGTCGTGATTCATCTCCTAATTATATCCAAATGTCAGGATTAACATTCACATAAGTTGATTCTGGTAGGTTTGGTGGTACTGGGCTCCCCTACATTGTGGACTTTTGTATTGATATGGGTCTCTGTGTGCATACAAACATTTATTTAGTTAAGTTCTTAAGAGATTCAGATTTTTCCTTTGCATATCTCTCTCTCTCTCTCTCTCTCTCTCTCTCTCTCGATATCTCTCTCTCTCTCTCTCTCTCTCTCTCTCTCTCTCTATACATATATATATCCCCAAATAGTCTCAGTGTGCGAACTTGAGCTTTGATACCATTTGTAACAACTACATACATAAAAAAAAATATCTTTACTTGGATCCCGGAACATAAACATGACATTGATAAACAAATTGAGGCAATGAAATTATGTGTCCAATGGATATGGAATACAAGAATACACATTAATTAAGTTACTGTGTTGTAGACAGTTGGGTAACATTTCATTTAAAATCCTTAACGCTCACATTAATCTCTCATGGAAAATATCTCGTTTCACGACATGCCAATTGAATGATCTGAAGGCCAGACCACATGTCATTTTCAAGGTCTGTCCTTCAGCCTACGGTTGTCAGCGTGATAGGATAAAGGGTTACAGGTGGTTCGTTTATTGAGCATCGATCTATGTAGGCCATTTGACGGTGCTAGAGGAAGAGGGCTATTCAATCAATAAGAACCCTTCCCCCCATCGACCGATTGGCTAGTATTTCTTGCTGGTGGTGGGAGGTTCTTACTGCTCTATCGTTGCTCTTCCCTGAAAACTGTTCTTTCTACCTGAAACTCATGATGTCGCAGCCATGGTGACCAGTGTTCGCCTAATATGCAAGGTATCTCATTGCCTTCTTTACTTAATCTAGATTTTCATGTTGCCAAGGTAGGGTTCTATGACTGCTACCTGATCAAGTTGCTTGTTGACTGCTAGTCGTCCACACTCAGGTACAACTCGGGTTTTCGGCCGCCATGGGAGATGGCTTGGTGTATTATGGTATTATCAAAGGTATAATATATAACCTGTTATCATTCTAATTATATAGAAATTATTAGATTGGTATTCAAGGATATTGATGCAAGGGTTTATTGCTTCTACGACCAGCTAGGTGGGCTTCTAGCAATAGGAGCTCTCTACGCACACGTAATTGCTTCTCCTCTAGTTGTTCCATTGATTTAATTTCTTGGCCTGATCTGCATTTTCAGTTATTCTAATAAATGGGTTGTCTGTCTAGTAACCCCTCCAGCACATCGGTTCTATTTATGGTTGTGTGGGTATATGCCGAGTCCTTACTGCTTGTACCATTCAACCTCTTCTAGGTTGGAATCTTCTCTCTGGTTACTTATTGCTTCTGCTATGAAGTCTTACACATGTGTTTTATCTGAAGGTCGAGACTCAGACCAAAAAATGTTTGTTTGTTTTTTATTTGAGCTTCTATATAATATTGCATTGGATTTACTAGGTAAAATTGAGGGTTTTCTATTGCAGAACCCAGACATTTATTTATATGAACATCTTGTAATTTTTTCTCTACTAATATTCTTTAATAAGAGAAGCAGGGTTTGCCGGCATTTTTGTGGTTTTTTAAAGGGTTTTAGGGTCGGCCCATATTATAATTTCGACGTGTGCGTGGTTAATATGGTTACTGTTGTGATGAACATATTCATATTTTTTATTAAGGAATTTGGACATATCATACTGTGTATGGTTTGCCATTTTATTATTGTGTATAAAAAATTAATTCTTTTTCTGTTGTTAGATCACTTTCCTTGATTCGAATAACATTCATGAAGCAGTCAACAGTCCATTCATAAATGTTGCTTTGGCTTTTGCATAGGAAAGGTCCAACAATTCTGAATTTATAAAGAGTATGATTATCCTAGGTTCTGGTACAAGTCTTCCCAAGGACGCTGCTTTTCACTGTTTAAGAAAAATGGCTTCCACAGTCTTAAGGTTTGTTTAAAGCATTTACAAAATCCCTTAAGAGTATCAGCTCACAATGCAACGCATCCCGTTTAATAGACACTGCATTGCATATTCCTTTTAGCATTTATGCCTATCTTGATAAAAATCAAGCACTCTATTCATTAAGTGGCTCTCGAGGTGAGATACTTGGAGAGTGCCTAAGAAATTCACACAATACACACTACTTTTCAATCAGGATAACCTAGTACATATAGGCTTTCATACTAACAGGGTGGATTCAACCACAACCTAGATAGTAGCATCTGAGACCTAATTTAGAGTCTCAATCCTATCCTTGAAACACCTAACTATAACTTTCTCCATTAATTCTAACACTCCCCCTTAATGGAGAAAGGGTACTGAAAGAATAACATATACCTGCTGGTCTAGTCTCAGCTAGGCTTACAATAGTACATAAAAAATTGGTAACAGAGTTTTCACTTTAGTCTTCTTTCTTGAGAGTCCATGCTTGTTCATTCTTAGGCGAGGCTTCATCTTTAATTTCCTTGCCATGAGGTAGTGATAGATTTTCACCTCCTTTTTGAGTTTTCTTACCCAAAGATGAAATGCTTGAACTTTTATCCTCCTTGATCTTGATTGTAGGCTGGTAATTGATAATACTTTAGAATGTACAAGCTTGGTAGGAGAATTTTTCCTCACTACTTCCGATGTCAAACAACTGAATGTCAGTGATGTTATCTTCAACATTAAGGAGATCATGATAATTTGAATTCTTTCTTGCTTTGTCTTCTTCTGCCAAGTCTTTGCAATCAGCTTCATGTGGCTCGTCCAATTGATCTTCAACAATATGTTCCTCTTTACTTCCTTCTTCAAGAACAACTAATGGGTCTTCTTGATCTTCAACCATATGTTCCTCTTTACATCCTTCCTAAAAAACAATTCATGAGTCTTTAGTCTCACGTTGTTGCAGAGCATATAGTATCTGTTGATAATCATGGTCATTAATAAAACCACTAAGCCTCATGAAAAAAATATCATCAGGGTCAAATTTGTCTAAAAATGAAGCCATATTGATTAAATCCATTTTATCTCGCTTCCAAATTTCTTTCTGACTCTACTCGGTCCTCTCAAGAGCTCCAACAACCTCGTTACCATGCAGGCAAGAAACTTCTCCCTTTGGTATCTCTTCAATTGTAGAACTTTGTTGTGGCTTCTATGCCACACAACCAAATCTGTTCTCCATAAAGACACCTTGGGCATCGCCTTTTCACAACATCACAATATAAACATAGGCCAGACAAACTCGTGGAAACAAAAAGAAATGATTCAAACAACAACACAAAAGAAACATTCATGCCAATCCGCCCCTGCATTTTGGATCGTCCCCGTGCTGGATCATGACCTTGTTAAATGACTCTCTTGCTTGGGTTGTCCACAGCATGCAATCTCTCTAATACCATGCAGCAGGCGATCTCTCCAAGGAAGGGATCTTGGTCTCAAGCGACCTTGGCCTCCTGAACCACGCAGTCTAAGAACGCAATGTGGCCTCCTCCAGCAGTTAGCCTCAGATCGAGGGAATCAGGTAGGTGGAATGGCTGTCTAGTTCCACGCAGCCTCCACACACCTCAGGTTTGTACAGTCTCGTAGTAATCAAAAGGACTTTGTCCTCGCAGACAGCAGAGGCATGCACTTGGAATTAGCAAGCAGCACAACAACAAGCCTCACGCCTACAATAGTCTGGGCGCCCTCCGGATCACAGAACAGGACCACTTCCTCGGACAACCGAGCACTTATTCCAAACCACAAATTGCAATTTGGGTTTGACTCCTCAGGCACTAATCCTAGAGATCGTCAATAGAGTAACATGCATGCACCCTAGGCACACGTTCACTGCACCACATGCAAGCTGGGCACACATTCCACAATCCACGCTGAGAAATGCTTGCGTTGATCCATGCAAAATTTGCTACACCATAGGCAATCTCAGCTTCAAGCAAACAGAAGAGGTGTGATCAACCTCATCATCAATCCCAGATCTCCACTCTCCTCCAACCATCAGCATTCACAAGGCCACCGATTGTCCCAGATCTACCACTCTCCTTGGGTCAACGCTATGCCTCCTCAAATCAACACTTCACGCTATCAAAGTTGCACCAGGAGCAAAACTCATAGCGGAATTTCCTCCAAACACAAGTTTGCAAGAAAGAAAACTTATGAAGACTAGCTCCAATGATGAGACTTAGTAACTCCTGGACTGCAGATCACGATATGGCATATAATAACACAATAGTGGCAGCGTCGGCACCTCGAATGCCTTGTCCAAAACTCTTGAAAGGCTAAGTTTGACAATGTGACGGACCCACTCCCAGTGGTGGACTAGGGCACTTCTTCAGATTCCCAGTCTTCGCAACATAATCTCCTCACGGCCTAGCAGGTCCATACGACCCTCAGTGACTCTTGGTTGTGACCATTACTCCACTAATAAGATAAACCTCTTTAGAATCTCTTAGGAAGCGACTCACGCTTTCTATCAACTCCAACAATGAGAAAATACAAACAACAATTTTAGTATCAAACCACTTTCCTCATTATTCGTGCTCTCCTCATTGAAAAAAATAGATCGCAATTTGATCTTCACAACTCCAGTCAACTATCCTTAACATTCAAGTCGATCTAGCTCTGATACCATGATAAAAACCGAGCACTCTATTAATTAAGTGGCTCTCTAGGTTAGATACCTTGAGAGTGCCCAAGAACTTCACACAATACACACTACTCTTCAATTAGGAGAACCTTGTACATATAGGCTTTCACACTAATAGGGTGGTTTCAACCACAACCTAGACAGTGGGATCTAAGACCTAATCTTAGAGTCTAAATCCTATCCTTAAAATAACTAACTGTAACTTTCCTCCATTAATTCTAACATATCTTGCCAATTATGTATTGTATATTGGTTTAAGTATACATTTTGAACATCTTAATTTGATTTATTTCAGATTGTATTAATATTCTCTAAACCTGTATAATGTTTACTAGAAGCGATATGTTTCCCTTGTTTACCCTCGACTTAAGAACATATAATCTTTAACACACAAGCTAAATTACTTACTTGTCTATTGTTTGCATATCTATGCATATATCCATAATTTTCTAAACACAGGTTATCTTACTTATCTGTTTATGATTTAAGGGTCTATATATAATTCTTTAGAAATCTGGTTAGTGTACTTATTTGTCCACTGCTTGATAATCTATGTATGATATATCTCTATCTGAAAGTCTCTCCTCCCAACGACGAGTTTGACGATTACGTCCAAATTCTCCCACGAGCACTTCTGTTTCCTTACAGTTAGGTGACTGTATTTCCAGATATAGTGGGGTACCTTGGAACTCAGGACTCCACTGTCCAGTCTCAAATTTTGTACCATACTAAACTATTCTTGAGCATTCTTCACACTGGTTTATTCCACCTAGCTCTAGAAGAGATCCCTCAATCTTTTCCCAACTCTATATTTTCCCTTTCCAAAACAGCTTGAAACTGTTTCTTTTAAATTATTGAAGCAATTGTTATTCTAATTAACATAACTCAATTCTTAATTATGCATTAATCAGGGAACTAATATATACTGGCTTTCCCGCCATAATCATTGTTTTTTAAAACAACATAACTTAAAAATTTAAATACAGTAAAACATAAAATTAAACTTAGTAGCTATAGTAATCCACGTAGCCTGAATATTACAACATTACTTCCAACAAAATAAACAAAAAAATATGGATTTTCATATGTGAAACGGACTCTCCCTCGGAGTCCTTCATCCTTGTTAGCTTTCCTTTTTCCATTTTAGACGTATTACCCGTCTTAAAAGGATGATTGAAAACTTAAGATGATGCAAATAAAATAATCTTTACCAATCTAAAAATGTATAAACCTTTTTGATATAATATTCATAGAATAATTCATGTTACAATAATTATTATAAAGCATTTCTATATTTATTTAATAATATTCTTATTCAAAATAAAGATATAATTAATACATTTAAACTATTAATCAATTTTCTTTCGCATATAAATGTCAATCAAATGGAAAAAATGATTAAATCATTTTCATAAATTATGTATCGCTATAATTTTGAATATTTACATGTAATATATTTCATCAAACCAATATTTCTACAATTTATTATGGAGGAGATATTGTCACTTAATAGTCATTTAAAAACAATAAAACAATATTTACATTATCTAATTAAAAATAGTAATAACAAATAAAAAGATAATGTTCCCCATAAATAAAATACTCAATTTCTGCATTAATTTTGCATCAGCTTTATATAAAAAGATAAAGCAATTGAAAATAAAAATAAAATAAAATTACCTTTCACCATGAGAGATATGTAACTAGCATAATTTTTTTTATTAATATTACATTATGTGTGATTCTTTCTATGTTTAAATTAAAATGAATATTTAAAACATAAATATATTGACATAAAAAATTTATTTTATTGTAAACAATAAATAAAATAATTTAATTTGCATATTAAATAACAAAATTTAATTTTATATAAACACACACACACACACATATATATAGTTTCTATCTATGGGGATGTATTATTTATTTCATTCATAATATAGAGTTGGTTTATGATATTTAAAAAATATTAATAACAATCGAAAGTCTAATGTAGGTTATAAATCAAATAATTTAATATGCATGTTAAATAAAAGATTGATGATGATGATGATGATGATGATCGGGAATAATTCCCACTAAGACTTATGAGGTCTATCGAATTAGTTGAGAGTTTTCAAAATTTTATTGCTATAATCAAATAAAAGGTAGAGGGATGTGCCAATATCACTATAGTTATCGTGGATGAAGAAGTCAAGAAGGTTGGAAGTCTGAGAGATGTTTTGAAAATGAGAATGAATGTGAGTGAGGGCCAGATAGTCCAAGAGAGAGTGTTTTTCATCTTCAATTCTCTTAGTGTCACACAACTCATTGATTATTTCTGCCTAGGGTGTTCAGGGGATAGACCAACACCCGGTTTCATTTCGAAGCTCATATGTGTTAGTTATTATCTTCACAATGTTCATTTCTTCTTAGCACTAGTCCAATAATTGCAATATACCTTCAAATTTAAGTCCAATAATTTCTCATCTAATTCGTATACAATATGTTAGTATTGCAATTACCAATAATCATGCCATGAAATGATAATTCACTAAAGGATCGTGAAATATATTGAATAGATTATGCCACCAAAATATTGTAATTTTAACTAACATTCAGAATAATTCCATGACATGATACAATCAATTGTTATCCATTACGATCATACTAAGCATCCTTATAATTTGTTAATGAGCATTTAACGAGACTTGGCATATGACTCGTTGTCTTATTTCTTATTCTTAACATTCAAGAGTGTTATCTAATTCCTTTTAAATAATCTAGCATTCTATCGACAACATCAAGGACAACTTGTGCCTTCCTACACTCTTTTACTATCACATTGTTTTCATTATTGACAAAACAATGTGTGCATTCATTCGTTTACAAAAATTTTAAGCAATGCGTTACAATTCAAAACATTTAACGCATCATTAAACATTATTGTAAGAGTATGGATACAAGGACTGGTAGTCAAAACTATTCCACACTATCACCATTTACTATGAGTTTTTAAGATTATCCCTAATTTAATCAAATGCGACATAATTTATAACTGTCTTTTATCAACGTAAGGACTAAATGCCATTTGCACTATTATTCTTCAAAATATTGATTAGCACTATTATGCATTTCTTATTAATTGTATTATAATGCATACATTGCAATGTAATATCATTAGTATCATACTTAAGGTTCACCCAATCGCACTAAAGCCCTACTCTTTGTCGTTCTTATGTAACCCAGGAGGTTCTAATGTTGTAAGTTGTGTTATGATACCACTTGTAACATCCCTCAGTATACCTCATACAAAATACACAAGTTTAAAATGTTTTACTAGCATGTAGAATCCCACAAATGGCTTATCACATACTCTTTAACTGCTCATCAAATGATATAGTCACAATCATTAAGTGAGGTAATAGTAAAAAGGGAATATCTATTTGTGTAAAGGAATATTTTTTTGTGCAATTTGTTAACATAATGTATTCTACTACAAATTTGCATCATTATCATTGTTAAATTAATAAAGGCTTATAAAAACCATGAGAAATGATATATTTTCCAACATTATTCAAGGTGACAATATCATTAAGATAATAAATTAAGCAACCACATAAATTAAGATTGATATTACCTTGGAAACCCATAAGGGAAAAACTAACAAATGTTTTTCTTTATTAAAAATGTTTCATGAGGGAGTTTGTCCCTCTCTCAATGGAAACAAGGGAGTACATCTCTTGTCCATCGTTATTATTTTACAAAATAAACATATACATCCATTCAAATATTATTACCTATAGGGCCATATATTAGACATGTATTCATGTTTCTAAAACACATTACCCAATAGTTCTTAGAGTACAATATCCTTGTGACATGACTATTTACTGCAGTGAGCTTCTTTCCCATATTGCATCGTCATTTTCAATTCATCACAAGTTAGCAATATATCTCAGTAAACAAAGTTTCCTATTATAAATTGCATCCAAAATTTTATCACTCTACATGTAATAATAGTTATATATAATGGTCTCCTCCTACAATAGTGTTAGTCATAAACCATCGTTCAATTGTTGCAAAAGGGATTAGTTTAAAAATCATCTCTCAATCCCTAGTAAGTCATGATTTCATCCATGCAACCACTATCATCGACAAAACTCTATCGTCATGAATACTTGAAATATCAAATTATCAAAGCCCAAAAGGTTACAAATTTTTGATCTAAACATAATGCAAGAGAATTGATATCCCTCTATCTCAAGGATTTAATCAAGACTCGCTATCATTTTCATGTCATAATTACTAATAACTTCTACGGTTTTTATATCTTTGCATGAAAAAAATTTCTTGCACATGCATGAATAAAAAGTAAAATCCATAGCCACAACTAACATTTTTTTTATAAATGCATTATAAAATGAAGAAACATAACTATTATTGCATTTCTCACATGCAATACCATAATTAATATTGCAAAACATACTATTATTGTATTTAACAAATGCAAAACCATTGCAACAAATTCACAAAACCTTAGTATTACTCCTCTTGCTGCAAAACCATGAGTATCAAACAACAAAACCATATTTATAAACCTGAACTATGTCTATTCCTTTTATTACCCATGTAATAACAGATGAAAATAGTATAAAACACGATTATCCCTTTTTCCTATGTTTCAAATATATCATACGAATGCATACCATTATATAAGTAGGCCTATCTATCCATATTTAAAATGCATTAAATAAATGCATTGAAGTTATAAAATCATGGTTATTTATGCAAAATCCTATGCATTAATAAAACCACATCTATATTGTGAATGAAAACATTAGATTTATTACGTGTTGTGCATATAAGAAGTCATTAATCTTCGTTTTAGTTGCTACAGATCATTCATACATCCATTTGATTATCTTTGACCCCAATCTATTTAAACCAAATATTATGGATTTCTTGTAATCATCATAACTCTAAGCTCGTAACAGTTGTAGTCATATCGCACCATAACTATGATATCGATTATAAGCTTCATCTTGATATGCTACAAGTTCCATGTGATCACTATTATTTAGTAATTACTACCATTGCATTGAAGAGGATAAATATCATGTGTACTATGGAGAATAACAGTGGCCAAAATTATCACTAGTAAAAGTAAAAAATTAAAACAGTGAACTCACCTAAAGAGACACACCTTGCTCATAAGGGAAATCGCTTGGCACGATGAAAGATAGAGATATTTCATTATAAATTAATATAAAAGAAACATTTCTACGAACCCTTTGAAAATACCAAATGGAAACATCAAGCATCTCTCCTACACCTCCACATTTAGACTTTCTGAGACACTTTTCATACCTCAAAGTGATGTTGTAGCTAAATCTAGCAGCGTGTGGCACAAGTGTTGCAGGGGAGATAGAAAGCCTCCTAGAGACAACCTCTGGGTTGATTGTAGACCAGTGCCTAGGACATCTTAAATAGAGGATTGCATGAAACATTATATGTGATGTGTTTGCAACACTCCAATTGTCACTTAAAAAGGTAATAGGAGGGGCTTCGTTCAATAGGCCGTCATTAAGGTAGAATCAAGCCAATACATGGATTGAAATGAGGGGTTATATCCGGGTGATCTTCAAAGGTGAATGGCTTTTGTTGGTGTCCAACACACAACGATGAGACAACTTAAAACTGAAGTTTGAATAGTGGTGGAAAAGAGGAGAAGGGGGATATGAATATATGCATAGGGCTGTAAACAAGTAGGATCCTTAGCAATAATGTCCCAACAAAAATATGGAAGAGGAAGGAGGTGAAATGGTAGAATTAGAGGAGTGTTGATTAAGGGTTCAAGCTAAATATACATGGGTATGATTCTCTGCTTAACAACCAAAGTAAATATGAGCTACCATAGGTATTGTAGGCTAATCAAATACACAAGTAAGTATGACGTTTCAATAGGTACTGTGCTAGTAAATAACACAAATAAATATGAAATATGCACAACTATTGTTCTCTTATTAAGTAGCCTAGATAAATCCATGAATCAACAAGAAACTAACAACTTCATTAATACTATTTGAAGGAAAGAAAAACACAAACGAAATGAGATTACCGAGGGAAACATGATGTACATCTATCATGTTTAGAATCAACGAGGAGTTTCATTGGTATTAAGCGTCCAAATAACTAGTCCATACATTTAGCACAACATTAGTTAAGTCCCCAATGAAACATAAAATAGAACCAAAGTGGCATCTCAAAATTCAGACCCAGTCGATGAGAAATTCTTGAACCAACCAACTTTTGTTAAAGTCTTTCTTCCCCCTTTATAAGAAGAGGGGAGCTGGAATTTACAGTTTGCAGAATATCTAAGCCAGATCTCCAACTGTCTGCTAGAGTAGTTGTCTCGGCCAGTGTAAGGCATTGTTTCCCAAAGATTACAATCGTGATCTGCACCCTTTCTTGGAAATAAGAAACTACATAAAATGACAAGAAACAAGAGGAGGATGGAGGAAGAGGTCCTCTGTCATTCTAGTGAAAGCCTCAGATCTGGCCCTGTCTCTATCACAGTGTGCTTCCCAGGATGCTTGGCCTGTTTATTGTCTATTCTCCCTTAAATGCCTTCAACAATGTATTGCATAATAGTTTTCTCATGAATGCACCCACACCTGTTTTGAATGTGTCATCCCTCCATTAAACACCCCAACTATCGACCCATATATCCTTTAAAGTTCTGCGTAGTCCTTTTTGACACTTTGATACACCCGGAGATGTATTTTATGATGTAATAATCAGTTGGTCAAGTGCGGGACTTTAGCACTAAAGTTATACGACACAGGTGAACTCTGATTTCCCCTTGGGTCCCCTTTTGCTTCAACCCATTTCTGCTTATTCATATCACCTAACCGTAGATTGTGACTGGGTGCTTAACCCTTTGGGCGCTTAGGCTCTCAACTGCTGTCTGGGGGCCTTTTCCTTTATCACTTGAAACGCCTTTAGTGGCACCTTTTTATCGCATCAGCTAAAATCCAAATGCAAAATATTTATCAAATAAAACCTATGAAACATCGCATTTGGGGGCTTTTTCCTTATCGCATTCGTGGTTGGGGAGGAGTATCGGCGAGGGAAATAAATTGACATCGCACGATCATCGATCACCGATCTATGGGGTGATGTCATTGCTGCCACATGTTACCCTATTAGAGGTGAAATGTGTCACCCAAAAATGGCACCATAGGATCCTTGAAAATGTTGAAACTAAGTGGCATGTGTCATTTGCCACATCAACATATGTACTACCACATGTCCTTTGTACTACCATGTCATTCATGATGTCAGCTTCCATGTCAACTTTGAGGACCAATCATATGCTGCCATGTGGGCCCCTAGGGGAGAGATAAAAAGGCCTACCTGACCCTATTTTTACATGCATTTCCTTTGTTAATGAATTTCGGCCTTTCCCAAAACTTTTACACTCTATCACAGAATCAGCCCCTGCATGGTCTTGCAATGAAAACCTCGCCGATCACTAGTATCCAGGACTTTGCCGATATGTGGGTGCGCCCATTACACGTGGAGGAGAGAGAAAGGGGTGGCCCTGCCTTGGTTTTGTTCGACATTTCCTTTGTTAACGCTTTTCGGCCTCCCCGAAGATGTTACACTACATTGCATAATCTCACCCTTGCAAGTTTTTTAGAGCGGTAGTAGTTTGATCCATCAATATGCCGATAATGCGAGATTAAGAGATGCGGGATTTCCCCTCGTTGATCGTCGATAAGCCTATATGTAGGATTGCGAGGTTGTTGATATGCGATATTGTGATGTGTGGGACTGCGGGAGTGCAGGATTGTAGGATGCGGGTCTGCGGGATTACAGGATTGTGGTATTGTGGGACTTATGGGATACAGGATTGCAATTTTCCTCTACCATTTGGTGTTTTTTTCCTTTGCTTACTGTGATTTCTAACGCTAATCTTCAAAATGCTTTAACTTTAGCTCAAATAATCCATTTTTTGACTTCCATATACTGTTAGAAATCTCTTTTCGAGAACTAGGCAATGGAAAGGGTCTAATTAAGCACTGATATATTTTGTGGCTCAAACATTAGCCTCAAACCTCACTTCTATTTGGCATTTGAAGCAACTGATGACTGATAAAGCAGTGAGTGGAAACAATGGCTCCTACTGGGGACAGTGCCTTGCTGGCAAGGTGCTGAGAACCTGTAGACTAGTATCCTTCACCATTGGGCATGGAGTCAGTAATAAATGAATATTTATAATTAGCAAAATCTCCATGGGACTTTCCTCCTGAATCTAAAATGCAGAAAAAAAAATTCTAACAAGTGAAAAGTAAATGCTCATCTAGTGAGCCTATTTATGTACATTCATACTTATCCACATAGCTTAATTCAGCTAAGTATGTTCAACCCTCCAATGGAGTGAGGCCAACATTAGAGTATTGGAGCATATGCCTTCATACTGATGAAAAATAAAGATACAAATAAGCATGCACCATGAAAAATCAACAAATGAAGAATTGATACATGTCGCTGACACAACCTTTGTTGCTTGCTTAAGAATAGGCTTATGTACTCACCCATAGGGTCATGGAATAGGTAAGGAAAGTTTGCAGCTCCCTTAATTTCATAAGTGGTCTATTGACCAATATCCTCTTAGCGAGGGCAGCCATAAACACCTTTTAGCTTCTCAACTTCACCCTTTTCAAGAAAAACTGGTTGTTGATATTTTACTGCCCATTTTTCAATGGGACAACTGTCTTGGAAATCTACAATAGACACTTTGCTATCAGAACCATAAGTGTCATATATTGGAGGGTCTATTGAAAAATTCTGGGTAGAAATATTTCTGCAGCAGTTCAACTTTGTGCTCTTCTTGAAAAACTTGATTTCAGAAGCTCTCTTCGCACTTACTGGTAAACATCTCCTTCTACACCTTCATGACCATTTCCTCCTCCTCTGAATCATATGAATCATAGATTGGAGGAGATCCTTGATCCTTCTGTCCATGTGAAAGATATGCATCATGGACTGGAGCCTCTTTGCTGACCTCCTGACGGGCCTCTTCTTCTTGATCAACTTCCCATACTAAGAGTATGGTAGCTCTACCTCACTCGACTCTCAATCAGATTTATATTCATCATAAGAAGGAGAAACATCAAAACTCAACTGAATAAGCCCTATGAGATTTTATTAGCAGCTCAATTGTGTTTCCTTCTTCTCTTTCTTTCTCACACGAAGATGCTTCTTGATGTGAGTATATATCTTCTTGGAATGAGATCTCACATACATCTTTAGTAGGGTTATCTACCTCGGGAATATCTTCATCATTACAAAGTGTGCAACAATCTTCAAATAGAGCATTTGATGAATAAAATCTTTTGAAATATTGATAGAATGTTGTATGAAAACATTTCAAAGAAGATATGCTACCACAATGTATCGTTTTAAACCAAACTCTAGCATCCTCTTCTAAAGATCACTTGAACAACTTCATTTGTACATTTTCAACAAAAATACCTTGTTGCTCCATGCATTCGTGAAAGTCTTTGAGGTGTTGGTCAGGCCTTCTCTTTGTGTTCCCACGGATTCTAGGAAAATAGGAATTCCACTCATGACATGCAGGGACATGATTAGGATAACTAGCAATAGAAGATAAATCTAGTGGGGCAGGTTGGTTGGCTAGGAATGCAGGAAGGGAAATCTTGAAAACCTCCATATGTGATTGATTTCAACTTCAAAAGTAGGGAGTGTTTTTGGATGTTGTAGTATCTGAGTGATTATGGGGATGATTGAAAGCTAGGATGATCAAATAGAGATAGGGATAGTGGAGTCACATGATGTTTACCATAAATTTGACAGTGGAGTCACCAAGGTGAGAGATCTTCAACCCACACTTCCCTTGCTCACCTAAGAGGGGAAATGTAAAACTTTATCGTACCCAGGGAAAAATATTCTAAACCGTTCCCCGGCAACAATCCCAGAAATATGTTGTAGCTAAATCTAGCACCCTGTGGCACAAGTGTTGTAGGGGAGATAGAAAGCCTTCTAGAGACAACATTTGGGTTGATTTTAAACTAGTTCCTAGGACATATGAAATATATGAGTGCATGAAAGGTTATATGTGAGGGGTTTGCATCACACCAATTGTCATGTAAAAAGGTAATAGGAGGGGCTTGGTTTGATAGGCCTTCATTAATGTAGACCTAAGCCAATAAATGGATCCAAATGAGGTGGTATATCAAGGCGATCTTCAAAGAGAAATTTCTTCTCCTGGTGGCCGACACACAACAATGATACAACTTAAAAATGAAGTTGGAATGGTGGTGGAAAGGAGGAGAAGGAGGAGGGGAATATACAAATAGGGATGTAAACAAGCAGAATCCTTAGCGATAATGTCCCAACAGAAATATGGAAGACTAAGGAGGTGAAATGGTAGAAATAGAGGAGTGTTGATTAAGGGTTCATGCTAAATATACATGGGTATCATTCTCTCCTTAACAACCAAAGTAAATATGAGCTACCATAGGTATTGCAGGCTAATAAAATAGACAAGTAAATATGTAGTTTCTACAAGTACTGAGTGCTAGTGAATAACACAAATAAATCTGAGATATGCATAGGTAATGCTCTCTTATTAAGCAGCTTAGATAGATCCATGAATGAACTAGAAACCAACAACTTCATTAATAGTATTTCAGAGAAAGAAAAACACAAATGAAAGAGATTACCAAGGGGAATGTGTTGCACATCTATCATGCTTGGAATCAGTAGGGAGTTTCATTAGTCTTAAGGGTCCAAATAACCAGTCCATAAATTCAACACAACACTAGTTAAGTTCCCCATGAAACAACAAATAAAACCAAATTGGCAGCTTAGAATTCAAACCCAGTGGGTGAGAAATTTTGGAACTTGCCAACCTTTGTTAAAGTGTTTCTTCCGCCCTTTTATAAGAAGTGAGGAGATGGAATTTACAGTTTACAAAATATCCTAGCCAGAGCTCCAGCTGTCTGCTAGATTAGCTATCTTAGCTAGTGTAAGGCTTTGTTGCCCAAATATTACAATCGAGATCTGCTCCCTTTCTTTGAAATAAGAAACTACATAAAATAATAAGAAACGGGAGGAAGATGGAGGAAGAGGTCAACTACCGTTTTGGTAAAAGCTTTAGTGTGCTTCCCATGCTGCTTGGCCTGTTTACTGTCTATTCTCCCTTAAATGCCTTCGGCGCCAACATTGGATGCATATTCCAAAATATTTTTCTCATGAATGTGCCCACACTTGCTTTGAATGTGCCATCCCTCCATTAAACACCCAAACTATCGACCCATACATCCTTTAAAGTTCTGTACAATCCTTTTTTGTGCTTTTATACACATGTAGATGTGTTTTATGATGTAACGAATAGACCGCCGAGTGCGGGACTTTAACACTGAAATGATACGACACAAGCGAGCTCTGTTTTCCCCTTGGGCTCCCTTTGCTTAAGCTCCTTTCTACTTATTCGTATCACCTCACCGCGGATTGTGACCAACTGCTTATCCATTTGGGTGTTAAGGCTCTCAACTGCTATCTGGGGGCCTTTTCCTTTATAACTTGAAACGCCTTTAGTGGCACCTTTTTACCACATCGACTAAAATCCAGACACGAAATATTTATCAAATAGAATGAGATGCTGACATAGTCCAACTGATATAGGTGAAGGAAGCTATCAAGAACATTGACGTGCGCAATGAATGGCTTAGAGACATATGGATTAAATACCAAAGCACATTTAGAATGTGGTGGACACAGTTTTTTTGGAAGTTATGGAAGAATTGAATCATTGTAATGATGAGCATAAATAATAAATAAAATTTAAAATAATTTCAAACCCTTAATTACATAATTGTAACAAAATATTTCTTCAAACGTTAAAATATAGAACTTTATTTTATTCAAGTACATGTGGATCATGATGTGAACCGACCATTTCACATCATAAAATGGACTTTCATGTGTTTAATATCAATAAACATCTCTCGTGGCAAATAAGTAGCCGATAAACTTTCAACGGTATCAATTTCGCGATCACAGCTATGGGACACATTCTCAATGATGCGTATTTCAATCAGAATTCTAATTACCAATAATTTGCATCTTTCAATCATAATTCTAATTACCAATAAGTTAACTCTCCACAATTCAAATCTTTGTCCACACTTCGAAATATTTGTAATTACATCATGCAATTTACTCCTCACGTAATGTTGGTCATCGTCAATGTTTTCCTTAAGGACCATCGTATCAAATATCAATGAGTCACGTGTCGCGCTATTTATGACATGTTACAACCATGTGGCGGGATATTACGTGATATAGTACTAAAATATAAATATAAATAATAAATAAAATTTAAAATAATTTCAAGCCCTTAATTGCATAATTGTAACAAAATCTTTCTTTAAACGTTAAAATATATAACTTTATTTTATTCAAGTATATGTGGATCATGATGTGAACCGACCATTTCCCATCACGAAATGGACTTTCACGTGTTTAATATCAATAAACATCTCCCGTGGAAAATAAGTAGTTGATAAACTTTCAACGGTATCAATTTCGCGATCACAGCTATGGGACACATTCTCAGTGATGCGTCTTTCAATCAGAATTCTAATTACCAATAATTTTCATCTTTCAATCATAATTCTAATTACTAATAATTTACATCTTTCAATCATAATTTTAATTACCAATAAGTTAACTCTCCACAATTCAAATCTTTGTCCACACTTCGAAATATTTTTAATTACGTCATGCAATTTACTACTCACGTAATGTTGGTCATCGTCAATGTTGTCCTTCAGGACCATCGTATCTAATATCAATGAGTCACGCGCCGCGCTATTTATGACATGTTACAACCATGTGGTGGGCTATTACGTGATCTAGTACTAAAATATAAATAATATGGAGCATTTTTTCCCAAATCACTGACATTGAGGAAAGAAAATCTTACTTACATAAGAAATGAAGCCTTTCAACACTGTATTATCTTTAAAGGTTGATGCAGGGTTACCCGTTTACACTTACAGTATGCATATACAATGCATAAGCACATTAGTGCAAAGAAATTAACTCTAAGGAGTCAAAATATTCAACTATCAAAGGTTAAGGCCCTCTTATTAACTAAATGAAACCATTCATTACAATAGCTCAGTCTTTTATTTCTTTCTATCGGAATTCTATCCACCCTTATCAACCTTAGTTTAAACCCATAAGCAGCACAGTAGGCCTTCATAACATTGTTGCTGCATATATATAACAAACCCGTCTTTAAACTTTGGTTAATGCAGACTTAACCCATAAAACCCCCTATCGGTGCTTTATTTCTATTATAAATAGAAATACGCATAAGCATGCATAATTTACCTTTCCGCCTTTTTTAAAGCCTTGCACAGTTTCCAAAGTTTCCCCTTTATTGCTGATCGTAATCGGGACTCTCCACGGTTACATTAACACACACCTCCTCCGCATCCGATATGCAATTAACTTTCCTTTCGGATTTCAAATCATATAAAATTGTTCTTATAACCATATCAGGTCTGCACTCATCCATCACCCTTCCATTGTGCTTTCCATTCAAACTCCGATCAGTGATCAATTATGACTGTCGATCTAGACTCGATCCGACGGTTGGACTTTCAACCGATCAACAAAACAGAACAGTGAACCGTCGATCTTCCTCCATCATATATAATGATTAATATTGGTTTCAGGTAGACAACAAGCACGGGGATTAACCGCCCGATATAGCGGTTTTCCCTCACCACCTTTGTGCTACGTGTCGAATGGTAAGTGGAATTGGGTGCTCACCCTTCCATACAATTTACCATTTAGACCTCGCCTGAAATACCACTTCCATATATAAATCTGCCTTTTCACTGATTATCTTCCGTGCTTTTTCACCGTGCAATGAATGTTGATCTATGAGATCGATGGTTCTCGTTCTTTGTCTCCTACGTCGTTGATCTTTGATATCAAACGGTTCCTATGTATCGACGACTCACCTCTTCGTTCGTTCCTTTGGCTTGACTTTAATTCATTCCTTAGTGATTTTGCTGTGGGTTTGATTTTTTTTTCAAGGTTTCGACCTTCCGCTTCCACTGCTCAACTTCCTCTGAGCTTAACTCCTCTGTGAATTCTCACTTCGCTACCTCTCCAAAGCTCCACTCTGGTTCTCCAATTGGATTCAAAGACGCATTATGATTTCTCTGAATCATTCTCTTCTCTGCATAGTTCTACAGAACTCTGTGTTTAACCTCTATTACAAAATAGACAATTTTCACGTAATTCAATCATTTAATATCCATTCACACATCTATGCAGTTTTGGAATAAACCTTTATATACATGAATATAAACAACTTATTATATATCTAGACACTCTGTCTCACAGCGCTGATGTTCAATATCAGTGGCCTCCTCCCCTTTACTCTACCCGTAGCCTAACATTTATACCAAAAAGGTTTCGTTGAACTAATTCTGGTTCAAATCCTAGACCTACTGAACTGACTCCTAGATGTCCTCTATGTCCACTTCTAACTTCAATTAATTCCTAAGAACTCTCTCTAGTTCGTCAAATCATGAAACTACCTTTAGAGTTATAATTGACTTCTAACTCTCTTTTCATTATTAACCACTCATATTCTCCTTTATTCGAGAGCATTTACAAACATCCTCACACATCTAATTAATTCCTATTCTAATCACTTAAAAGCCTAAATATTATATTAATTTGAGACTTAGGAAGCCAACTTCCTTAAAAAACATGACCCCCTATGTCTACTAAAATGCAATGATTTTCCTTGGGTTGAATGCTCCTGCATCAGACTCCCGAAGTAGAAAATATTCATGATCTCCTGATCATGTGTCTTCATGTATTAATAGGAAACCTCCAGGGTCCCAAACTTTAGTTTGTAACTGTCTGAAAGTTCTGCACCTTTGTTGCTACTGTATGTCTGCTATTTTCTGTTTCATCTTCCTCTCCTTGTCAATCAGGTTCAAATTCTGATTGATCATGTTTCCTGCTGCTATCATTTTCCTCCCTATGGCCTATTTCATCATTAGCTACCATAATTCTTCAATCTCCATCTCCAATACATATTTGGACTGGTCTATAATTTGCCACTTACTTTTGCCTCTTTCTCTTTGTTTTAGGTTATTGCTGTTGTCCACCAACTCTTCAATCTGTTGTTCTTCTTCTTGGAGTTGTTGAATGCTATCACTTACCCTTACTCTTCCTCTCATTCTTACTTGTTCTGTTATTCTTGCTGCCTCCCTTTCATCCTTACCCTCTTTCATGATTATTTTTGTCTGCATTGAATCATGACTTTCCAGCATTCTCTCCAGCAATTGAGCATATTTGTTCCATGGATTGAATTATTCCCCAAAATCTTCTTCTTTCATCTTTATTTGGCTGTTCATCGGTGCCAAATTTCCTTCAGCGTATGCAACAAAACCTACACTCACAAAACACTTGTTAAAATAAAAAACACAAGGCTTCTGTGCCTTATATTCTTTTGGCAATAATTCAGTTTGTTGCTTTTTTTATTTCTTCTCTGTTAGCACATCAATATGCTATTTTAAATTCTCAAAAGAATTCATGAGACTGTCAACTAGTCTCTCCCCTACATCGTCTGCTCTGATGATGTCTTCCTTCTCTTGTCCACTGTAGTGAACTCCTTCTGCAATCACACTGTCATACTTAGAATTTTCCAGCAAGTATTCCAGCAATGCAATTTCTCTGTGATACTTCATAAGTACTTCATCATCACTTATAATTCCTGCATTTATAAATAAATTATCAATTTGAAAATCACAAGTTTCAACAATATCAACTGTTGCTTCACTTATCAGCGCTTCAGATTGAATTTCATTTCCTTCTTTCACAAGAATTTCTTCCTGTGTTGTCACAGTTGCAAATATCAATGGATTATTAAGTTCTTTTTGCTGCAATAAATCACTACTTCTCTCATTTAAGGGACATTCTCCATCCTCCTTTACATCAGAGTTTTTATCTTCTTAAAGATACTCTTCATTACTTCTGATAGTTTCAAAAGATTGCCCATCCTCTGCAAAACAATTCTTTGTTAGTGTTCCTTCTCCCAAGGTTAAATCCTTTGCATAGAGTTCTTCCTTCTTAACATCTTTCAGTAGATGTCCTTCTTTCTTACTGACTGTCTTAACAGTTTCCATGGCTATTTCTACTGTTCCTATCACCATAGTGAACTGATGATCCTTTACTATGATTTCAGCTAACAATCTCTTCTTCAACATTATCTTTAATATGTTGTTGTTTACCTTCTCCAAGAGCTCTCCTTGTCTCACCATCTTCATTAATATTCTCCTTCATTTGTTTTGCGCCCACAGACAAACTATCAGTCTTTAAAACATAAAACCCTGTGGTCTCTCTTGATGTTTCAGCCATCATATCTCCTTGTTGTTCTAAATCCTTTATATGATTCAAAAATTCTTCGATGGTCTCCTCTTCAATCTCATCAATCCCTTCACTTGGTTGTTTGATATCTTTCCCCAACTATATATGAGACCTATCTATCTCATCTTCTTCTAGAACAGAATTTAAATTCTGCTTGTCTTCTTCCTCCTTTGTGACAATATTAGCAAATTGTCCTTCTTTACATGTTTCACCTGCAAACATACACAAATTTCCAGATTTAAAACCATGTGACCCTTTGGCCTCACTTGAAGTTTCAGTGTTCAAGTCTTCATCTTCTCTCAGAACTTTACCCTGTTCTGCTTCACAAATGGACACTTCCATTTTCATTTCCAACTCAGCTTCTTTGAGTTCTTCCATCAGCCACCTTACTTTCCTCTGTTGTAGCCTTCTATGAAACTTGTGCCACTTCATTGGCTTCTTCCTCAAGACCCAACCTAATCTTTGGCTTTCCTCAAGTATTCTCCTTAATGCATTGAGTTGTTCTTTTAACTCTGCAATCTCTTTATCAATTTCCCCTTAACTCATCCTCTTAACATTTTCCTTGGCATCCTCTTTCTTCTGTTGTGGTCTTTCTCAGAACCTCTACTATGACTATCAATAACCATCTTCTTCTTCTCTATCTTCATGAGCTCCTCACTCACTCACTATGAGCTGCATTAAAGCTTCTGCAACAACAAGTCCTCCTTGTTGCGATTTACCTCACCAAACTTTCCTCTGCACTTGGTCTTTTTGCACGACCTTGGTTCTCTATCTTTGGAACCTCCTTTGAGCACTTCTCTCTACTCCTAGTCTTCAACTCATCTACACCTCTCAAGCACACAACCATCCTCTTGTATTTCAATCACAATGAAATACTTGGTTCTGACCACCTCTTCTTTCACATAGAAAGTCTTACCATCTTCCTTCATCCCTTAGCAATTCTACCCACATCCTCTGTGGAATTGCCTTTGTGATCTGCAACAATCCCTCTACAGTAACAAGTATCCTTCTTGCTACATATGCCTCACTAAGATTCTCTCCTTTGAGCTCAGTGTTTTAGCATCTCTCTGTTTCTTTCCTTTAGAATCAACTGAGCACTCCTTGCTCTAGATCATTGCAACCTTCACACCTTCTTATGATGTCACCTGCATATCAATGTATAAACACACATTCTTAAATCAAAATAGAACATATCACCTCACCTTCAAGATCTCAACATGATCTTGTTCCACCATTCCACCTGTACCTTGAATGGATTGTCCTCTGTTTCTTGCATCTGCAAGTTCTGCTACACATCACCTTTGTGTGTTTACTTTTTAACAGATTAGAATCTGAGCCTTCATGCACTACATAAACATCTTTGACACATAACTTTGTTCTCAATTCTTTCACATAGAATTTATTTGTTCTGTTTTAACACCAATTGTCTCAATTACAATTTTTCTCTTATACCAAATGATGTAGGGTTACCCCCACTTACACCCACAGTATGCATACACAATGCATAAGCACATCAGTTCCAAGAAATTAACTCTCTAAGGAGTCAAAATCTTCAACCATCAATGGTTAAGGCCCCCTTTTTAACTCAACGAAACCATTCATTACAATAGCCCAATGTTTTATTTCTTTCTATCGGAACTCTATCCACTCTTATAAACTTTAGTTTAAACCCATAGGCCGCACGTTAGGCCTTCATAACATTGTTGCCGCATATATGTAACAAACCCCTCTTTAAACTTTGGTTAATGCGGACTTAACCCATAAAACCCCCTATCGGCGCTTTATTTATATTATAAATAGAAATACACATAAACATGCATAACTTACCTTTCCACGTTTTTTAAAGCCTCGCACAGTTTCCAAGGTTTCCCCTTTATCGTTGATCGCAATCGAGGCTCTCCGCGGTCACATTAACACACACCTCCTCCACATTCTATATGCAATTAACCTTCCTTTTGGATTTCAAACCATATAAAACTGCGCTTATAACCATGTCAGGGCTACACTCATCCATCTCCCTTCCATTGTGCTTTCCATTCAAACTCTGATCAACGATCAAATTATGACCGTCGATTTAGAATCGATCCGAAGGTTGGACTTTCAACTGATCAACAAAACAGAATGGAGACCCTTCACCGTCGATCTTCTTCCATCATATCCAACGATTAATATTGGTTTCGGGTAGACAATGAGCATGAGGATTAACCATCCAATAAAGTGGTTTCCCCTCACCACCTTTGTGCTACGTGTCGAATAGTGAGTGGAATCAGGCGCTCACCCTTCCATACCACTTACCATTTAGACCTCGCTTGAAATACCACTTCCATATATAAATCCTCCTTTTCGCCGACTATCTTCCTTTCTCTTTCACCACGCGATGACTGTTGATCTATGAGATCAATGGTTCTTGTTCTCTATCGCCTACACTATTGATCTTCGAGATCCAGCAGTTTCTATGTATTAACGTATCGCCTCTTCATTCGTCCCTTTGCCTTGACTTTAATTCATTCCTCAGTGTTTTTCTTGTGGGTTCAGGTTTTTCTTCAGGGTTTCGACTTTCCACTTCTGTTGCTCAACTTCCTCTAAGCTTAACTCCTCTTCGAATTCTCACTTCGCTACCTCTCTATAGCTCTACTATGATTCTCCAATTGGATTCAAAGATGCATTATGATTCCTCTAAATCATTCTCTCCTCTGCGTAGCTCTACAAAATTCTGCTTGCAACCTCTGTTACAGAATACACAATTTTCACGTAATTCAATCATTTAATATCCATCGACACATCTATGCAGTTTTGGAATAAACCTTTATATACATGAATATAAACAACTGATTACATATCGAGACCTTCTGTCTCACAACCCTGATCTTCAATATCAGTGTCCTCCTCCCCTTTTCTCTGCCCGCAGGCTTACATCTATACCAGAAGGGTTCTATTGAACTATTTCTGGTTTAAATCCTAGATCTGTTGAACTGACTCCTAGATGTCTTCTATGTCCACTTCTAACATCAATTAATTTCTAAGAACTCCCTCTAGTTCCTCGAATCATGAAACCACCTTTAGAATTATAATTGGCTTCTAACTCTCTTGTTATTATTAACCACTCATGTTCTCCTTTATTCGAGATCATTTACAAACATCCTCACACATCTAATTAATTCCTATTCTAATCACTTAAAAGCCTACATATTACATTAATTTGAGACTTAGGAAACCAACTTCCTTAAAACACATGACTCCCTCTATGTCTACTAAAATACAATGATTTTCCTTGGGTTAAATGCTCCTGCATCAAAGGTCGATCACGCCGAGAGTGGATCCATCTATTTCTTAGAATCTATGTTTACAATGTGCAGAACTACAAAGTATACATATATAAAATAGAAATGTCTTACATTGGTCATATTGGGATCATTGACCCAAGGTGGGACTCTGGAGTTAGAATTAGTTGAAGAACATTACAGACATTGAAGTTGCTGTGACCGAGTCACACTTTTGAGCAGTCTTTTTCATCGTTGTTTGAGATAAGGTGGACACTAGTCTCTTGTATCTATATTATCCTATGGTTCGTTATTTTCAATCGGTGATAGGACTTATGGCTATGACCTTTAATTCTTAGACGGATGTACCACTCTCACGATTGCTATGATCCACATGGGATTCAGGATTCGACTCCTCACCATACCACGTTGTCAATCGTTGCTAATCCAATTTATCATGGACTTACAGGTTTTAGGTGAATATTGAACATCATGTATTAAATTAATGATTGATTTTTTTCATGAGGTCTTATTTTTAAGATAGGAGTAAGTAGAGTAAATAAACGATTGGTTCACTTTTACTCTTAGAGAAAAGTAAATAAATGATTGGTTTACTGTTTTTAATGATAAGAATAAACAAAGCCTTATAGCGAGATGTCATAATGTGTTGTTGTATGTACTCCAAACAATAATAAAATTGTAAAATGAGTTATATAAATATTTATTTAAGTTTTTTTTAATTAATTTTTTTAATATATTAAAACATTTTTGATAAAAATGATAAAAAAATTAATAATTACTTATTTAATATTGAATGATGGCAACTTTTTTATATAATGTTCATATTATAGTACACATGTCATGTCATTAAAGTATAGATTGATATAATGAAAATTCTACAACTTATAGATCCATCTATTACTTCAAATCTACAAACCATACAAATATAAAATAGAAATGTCTTACCTTGGCCGTATTGGGATCATTGACCGGAGTTAGAATGAGTTAAAGAATGTTACGGACATTGAAGTTGCTGTGACCCAGTCACACTTTTGAGCAGTCCTCTTCATCGTTGTGTGAGACAAGGTGGACACTGGTCTCTTGTATCTATATTATCCTGTGGTTCCCTATTTTCGTTAGGTGATGGGACTTATGGCTATTCAATCCGACCTTTAATTCTTAGACGGACGTACCACTCTCACGATTGCTGTGACCCACATGGGATTCATGATTGGACTCCTCACCATACCACGTTGTGAATTGTTGCTCATCCAATTTACCAAGGACTTATAGGTTTTAGGTGAATATTAAACATCATTTATTAAATTAATGATTCATTTTTTTTAATGATCTTTTATTTTTAAGATAGGAGTAAATAGAGTAAATAAATTATTGGTTCACTTTTATTCTTAGATAAGAGTAAATAAATGATTGGTTCATTGTTTTTTAAGATAAGAATAAAGAAGGTTAGATAACTAGATGTCATGATGTGTTGTATGTACTCTAAACAATAATAAAATTGTAAAATGAGTTATATAAATATTTATTTAAGCTTTTTTTAATATAATTAAACATTTTTTTGGTAGAGAATGATAAGAAGTTAAAAATTATTTATTTAATATTGAATGATGACAATTTTTTTTTATATAATATTCATATTATAGTACACATGTCATGCCATTAGAGTATATATTCATATAATGAGAGTTGTACAAATTGTGCACATGTTTTTTACATATTTTTCAAATTTATATTTTTTAAACGTTTTTTTGTAAATTAAAAATAAAACCCATAAAAATTGTTTACTCAATACTTTACACCAACAAGAAAATGAAATTTTTGAATTTAATTACAAACCAATTCTGTTTATGGTACATAGTAATTAATATATAATGTTATTTTTGTTTATGGTACATAGTAATTAATATATAATGTTATTTTTCAAATTATTTATATTTATTATACATGTAATTAGTGATATAGTACATAGTACTAATAACAGTACACAAAAGTCAATTCTGACATCATTACACAATAAGAGGGGAGACATTTTCAACCCACCATATTTGAGATAAATATAAATAAAATTTTATTTAAAAATAATAAATTTAATTTCATAATGTTAAACTTAGATAGATTTTAATTTTTTAGCTAAATAAAACTAATAGGGAGTAATGAAAAATAGAATACGTTATAAACAATTGGTTTACTATCTTTTTTGGATCAGGAATAGAAATAATGTGATAGTTAATCAAATTAAATGAAAAATGATCCCTCAATTATTAACATTTTGTATGGATTAAATATTTGTTTAATTTTAAAATATTATTGTTATAAATGAGAATAATTATGTTGAAATTATGCATTTATTGATATAAGTAAGAAGAATTATGTCGAAACTATGCATTCTAAGGATATTTCACTTTCACTATCATTCTAACTAAAAGTAACAAAATTTTAAATTTTAGCTTTCTAGTGTTGGAAGATGTGTAATTCTTATACTTATTCAAAATATTTCAAAATTTTTTTTTAAAGAAACAAAAATCTAGATACTCACGTTGAAGAATATATACATTTTACATCTAGTTGCCAAGAAAAAACATATAATAATACATATTTCTACTTTCTATCCAATATGGCAAAACCATTTCCAAAAATGGCATCCTCCAGTTTTAAAAATTATGGAGCTTTGACAAAATTTAAGTTCTTTTGTAAAATCTTATAACAAAAACCTCGAAATTCAATCTAGACCCCACACTAAATTCATATAGACCAACCTTCAATTTATATTGACCAACCTTCTGCTTAAATAAATTATTTGAATATTCATATTTATTTATTTTAACAACTTTATGTAGACAGCCCCTCTATAACTATCATAAATTAACAAAACCTCTATAACTATCATAAATTAACAAAACCTTAAAAAGGATCAAATGATCAAATTACTTGAAATTTCTAAAGAAAAATAAAATTTGAAAATTTTTTTACGACAGTAAACATTTGATCGTCTGAATAATCCGTAAATTTAAAATACATCTATACTGTTTAATTAATTTTTATTTTTAAGTTCTAGAACTATTGGCAACATTTGAAAATCTATGGTGATCGTTATGGATTATTTATATTGATTTATAAGTTTCAAACATATCCATTGATTAGGTTATTCATATCCATTGATTAGGTTATTCGGAGAAGGTAAAAAAATTCAAATGAATTATGAATAATTCATTATGCTTTTCGGAGTAGGTATAGAAAGCAGTAGTCTATAATGCAACTTTTTGAAAGCTTTTTCGGCAGATTTTTCCGGTCAAAATCTGGCAGCAATTTATTGGAATCCGATGTTTGATAGCTAGTTTATGCACAATCGATGCCTCCCAGGGGTTTTTCAGGGCGCTGAATCCAAATATATAATTAAAAAACCATTTTAACTGCTAAAAATCAAGATTTAACCTCATTTCTTCCGCCGGATTCCGTCACCGGAATCTCCAAAAAATCGCATTATAGACAACTCCGTATAGAAATGCAAAAATTTGAATTATGAAAAGCCATTAGTTCATTGTTTAAATATGTCCATTCGTGGTTCGTGGTTCTTTTCGTTTTCAACGCGTGCATCCACAGTGCTATTATGAGTAGGTAATGAATCATAAACTTCCACAAGTAGCTTAATAATATTGCTGAGGATTTTGAGACAAATAGTGCCATTGATGGCGATTGGATTTGAGAGAATCGTTATTTGAAATGGAAAATAATGTCTACTATGATCAAATTAAAACGCCTTCTTGACATCATGGTGTCAGCTCATTTTCAGAGTTAGCAGACAACGGATGAGGCACCATTCCGATTCGTTGGATAAAATATAAATCCTTTGAAAATTGATTACACGGTAACTATTTATATATGGTTGGTAAAAGTTGATGTTATGGTAGTATAATTTTTTGAAAAATCATTATACAAGCGTTATATAAATTAAATGTTAGTTAAATATTGATAAACATTTATCCATAATAATTACTTACCATAACAGTTTATTATTAATTTTTAAATAAATTAATGTACAAGTTAAAATATATAAAACAAGAATGTTTACCATAAAACAATTTTATTTTTAAAGAGACATTGTTATACTATCTTTATTAATGTAGTAATCCCAAAAACCATATTCACTTAAATAATTTTTTTAAGGTTATAACATTTATTTTATTAAATATGGAAAATAAACTATTTTCTAGATAAATCTCAATCTTTGATTTGTATATAATATTACTAATTTCATGAAAGTTAAATCTCTACCATCCACTTATGATTATTAATAATTAAACTAAAATCATGAAAATTTTATTTAAAATAAACTCCCTTATCATTTTAAATAAAAGTAATTTAAATACATCAAAATTAAATCAAAATATTTTGCTACCTCAATTTTTTATATCATTGTATTGCTTTATATATATATATAAAACTAACATTGCATTATGCAGTTTATATGGCTAGAAGTTATATATAAATATAGATTTCAGTTCAGTGATAAAAACATAATATACATATTTTTAAACTAATAATGAATTTATATTGCAT
>APFE030472812.1:0-55444 GCA_000404065.3 Pinus taeda | reverse complement strand
TCTAACAGTGTTTCCTTTGACTGGGATAGTCTTGTCGAGCCTCATCTTCCTTCTGCTCCACGTTTCCAAATAAAGGTGAGAGTTAATTCCACAAATGTCTATCGATGTATGGTGGATGAAGGATCCTCTGCAAGTATTATATCCTCTTTTACTTAGAAATCTTTGGGTTCCCCAAAGTTGTTGATAGCTCAGAGTCAGTTGTTAGCCTATGATCAAAGGCCTAGTGAATCTATAGGTGTTCTTCCTCAATTGCCTATCACTTTAGGTGGGAAGACTATCTTAATCGATAGGAAAGGTGGTTGACAACCCTTTAGACTTTAATATACTACATGGGCGTGATTATGTCTATGCTATGAATGCTGTGGTGTCTTCACTCTTTCGAGTAATGTTCTTTCCTCATAACAGGAATATTGTCACTATTGATCAGCTTGCATCTGATAATTACCACCCTAATTCGACTTTACTGCAGAATACCCCTTGGTTTGTTCTGAGTGTTCAAGTAGACTCTACCCTACTATGGGTCAATTATGTGGTAGCGAATCCTCAATGTTTAATCACTTCTGAGAAGGATACTTTGAACTATTATTCTCCTTCTTGGGACTTGGTCCCGATAGTTGATTGAGAGATTCTTCCTATAGGGACATGGGACCCCTTAATTCCCTCTTTTGATCCTTGTAGTTCTCATGATTTGTCAGAAATTGTTTTGCATTCACAGGAGGAACTCTTTGAAGCCATGAGTTTTGACTACCAAAGGAGTCCTTAGCTTGAGCCCTGTAAGTGGTTTTCCCAGAAGAACCGTTATGCGTAAGCCACGAGGTTGTGTGGTTCCCTGTACCATATTGTATATATAAGGTACGCATTTTCAGGTTTTGTATTCTATAACACAATATTTTATATGAAGTTTATATGTGGGATGTATTAACTTCATGTCTAATGTTCCTGTTTATGTTTACAGAACTTGGAAGATTTCTCTTTTGGAAGTTTATGGTTGATCCATTTTGAGAGGTATTGGTTCTCAAAATTGGCACATAGGTTAGGTTTCTCTACCTGCATTGTGCATTTATCAGTTTTCTTTCCCATTTTGGCCTTAGGATTGACCCCACCAAGTTATGTTGCAGAATCTTCTCATTGCTTAGAAGTATCATGACTTGTGTGGTAGAGCCTACCTTATCATGGGTGCCCTAGTTAGTACGTCGTTGTCACTTGGCACTCATGCTAATTTTTTATCCCTAGGCTCAGAGTCCTCTTTAGTCCCACCATGACTTATGCATTGAAGAGTCATTCCTCTTTGCTTCTTTGCTTCGTTCTAGTCTTATACCCTAGAGGCTCCTTCGTGTTGAGTTGTACTATTGCATTGCATATTGACTTTTTGCACCTTTTGGCCTTTAGCCGGCTTCACTTGGACTCGTGTTTAAGCCCCTTTTGACCAGGTCATCTACAAAATCAAACTTGTAATCCCTTAACTTCTACAACTTGACACCCTATCACGCGTGGAAGGAACATACCTTTGAGTGTCTTTGACCAATTTTTGCCTCCCGGCATTAAGCATAGGATTGTTCCAATTCGAGGAACTAGATCATCTGCTTCACTGACACTCATTCATTCCACTGTATTATAGCATTCTTTTATTCTTTTTCCAGCTTAAAGAAAAAGAAAAAGAATTATATATTCCAAAAAGAGCGGGAACGAGATAATATTTCCACTTATTGTTGGCAGCTAGATTCAGTCGTGTCGCCCTTGAATAAAGCACTAAAAACAAGGTCTCCTCCATTTGGGCAAGATTTAGTTTGACTTAGGTATGCCTTAACCTTGTTATTGAGTTAGTTCCCCCCCGATTGGTTATCTCTTCCAATCGTATGGACGGTTCGTTCATGCCTCCTGCATGACAAGCTTATATAGAGTCATCATATGCTACCACATGTCACATTGAGTTGTGCTTTTGTTCAAGGAAATTTAGCCTGAGTCAGCCTCTATGCGGTGTCTCTTGACTCATTTTTCAGTCATCCATCCTGGGTTGTCAGTGTCTTGTCTATCATCACATCGGCTATATTGGTCATTTACTCATGCTAGTTTGAGAAGGTCTCCATTGACTTCTTGCTAGTGAGTCTTGTCCTTATCGACAATCACATCTTGCTCTTAGGATAAGCCTAGAGCCACACCCTGGCCTTATTTTCATTATTGATAGGTCACCTTGTGCTTAGCATCGTTCAGTATCATGGTTATTTGACTGAGTGATTTCCCTTGTGTTCGACATCAGCTTACATTATCAGTCATTGGGATTTGTGCAGTACCTTGGTTTCCATTTGACCCTATTGGTGGATACCTCGCATTTGTGTCAACTTTCATTATTGGTTGGTTCAGAGGGTTTCTGTTGTGCGCTAGCCACATCTTGTGAACACTGGAAACGTGCTTTGGCTGGATTACTACATCTTTTTTTGTTTGATTCCTTCCACATTATTGGCCTATGGGTTACACTCACACTAGATTGATGAAGGATGCCTTAATTCCTTCCTTCTAGCGGATCTTTCCCTATCAAATAGGACTCACTACTCTGGGGCAAAGATCTAGAGTCCATTTGGCAGTACCTTAGGGTTTGCAGTCAATACCTTAGGGGAAACCATCATTGTCTCCTGATTTATAGATTCTTACAGGTGTTCGACTACAGCTCATCTATTCACACTTGTTAGATTGTACTGGGTACCTTGATGCTTATTATCATTATCGGTGAGTAGTCTCACATTTGTTAATGATATACATCAATGACTGGTAATCAAACAATTTCTCACATGGTTGACTTCAGATCATTTATTCCCATGGTGAAGAAATGTACCAAGGCGGTCGGTGAAGACCTTAGGTTGCATCACATTCATTGGTTCTCTTGACAGTTGCTCCTATTGCTGCTAGTTGATACCACTCCACCTTATATGTTGCAGTCATTCATGGCGACATTATATATGCTGGCACCTGAGTTTGCTGTGTAGTACCATCTTACTCCATCATGTTCATTTGGTACTTTTGGGATTATTCTTTGATATCAGTGATCCATTTCATCCTTTAGCATCATTGACATTCTTATATGTGATATTCAGAAATGTACTTGTTTGATCATGATCAGATGATCCATTATGTAATTTCTAGTCTTCTACACTTGTATACTTAGTGGATTCGCTTGTAATTGATATGTGGACATGCTTTACATTCTCTAAGAATGGTTATGCCTACCTCAGATAATGTTTCTTTCTGATCTCCTTTTGTGGCTTGGCAGGCTGAACTTTGGTGAAGTCCTTCTCAGTTTTTGACAAGTTTCCTTTCCATGCACTTACTTAATACATTTCGGCCATCATGTACCCCTTTTGACCTCATATATTAGGGGGCTTCTTTATAGCTCCAAATCTCACTCCTGATGTTTGTGATGCTGCACTCATGGCCGAGGGCAACCCCTCCTTCCAAACCTAGTCCAAATACTTTAAAAACAGTGTTTTACTCCCTATACGTGACATTTCCCTAAGCTAAACACGTGTGTATGTAGGTCTGTGTATACCCAACCCGCGTATATGTCTTAAAACACTTAAAAAAAATTAAATCTCCTTAATTTCGGGTGGAGATCATGGGTTTTACATGTTGATTACCTATTAGTGCCCGTGGCCCAACTGTTCCTAATGAATTCCCAACTAAAAAACTACTTTGGGAGAAGTATAAAAAGGCTTCAATGGGAAGGCCTGAGGGAGGAGAGAAGAGAGAGAAAAATCACTCTGCTAAGATTATCCCTGACCAGGTCTGAAGATCCTTGTGCTTACAACACTTCTCCCATTACAGGAAACCCTTTTTTCCTTCAGTTATGATGTCTTTCCATTAGTTGAGATATCCTTGAGTGAGTTATGGAAGGATCTTGTTGAAGGCTTGAGATTGAACAAATCCGGAGGATGGTTCCACTTGGAGCCTACGAAAGGAAGACTTAGGTGAACTCATTCCTTTCTATACTTTAGTTATCTATAATAAAAGAAACACTTGTCTTGTTCCTGATATTAATCTTCTTCATGCTTATGATATCAATGTTATGATTTACATATGAATGGTTGTTTCATTGTATAACTAAATACCCTTCAATATGTTATGAAGTTGATTTATTTATGATTCTTGGTCCATATACTGCTGTGATTTCTTGAATTGATTGTTTTGCAGGTTGAAGGATTGAAAGGAACTCTAAGAGGGTTTGGACCCTGGCTGGATCTACCCAAACGAAGGACCCCCAGGTGCACCTCTCTTCATGTAGTTTGTTTATATTAGCATCATGGCTGTGTTGAATGCTTGATTTTGTTTATAGATAACCCCCAATCTACTAGGGTATTGACCCAAGAACCTAGGGAACCTTGTCCCTCAACAATTAGCAACTACATCAACAACAGGGTCAACAGCAGTAGCAACCCATCCTAGTGATGAAGCAAGTAAACTGGTCAAAGCCATGGAGGATATGTCCATCCAAACCATTTAAATAAATATACTTAAGGAACAAATAAAAAGTTTAGAGGATGAGAAGAAACTGGCTCAAATTATGCATAAGAATGAAGCTCAAAAGTCAAACAGGTTGAATGAAAGGATACATAATTTAGAGAAGGAATTAACATTGAAAGAGCCACTAGACCAAGAAAAGCAACTTTTATGGGCCAATATCATTGACTCAGTCAATAATATTTGGCCATCTATACAGGTGATATTTGAAAAAAATGATTTGGTCAAAGAGCTTGGTGAGGCAATTCAAAGGGTTAGAGCCAAACTTGGAAATATGCTAGAAGAAGTCTCAAGAATAATCTAGTTCCTTAACTCAAAGAATAAGTATGAATTGCAGGAGCTTGGAATAGCTTATAGAATTGGGACCATACTAGAGGTTAAAAAGGTAATCACCAAGAGGTAACTGATGATACAACTTGAGGACAAGTTCCAAACAATGGAGCTAGCCATAAACAGGTTCATAGTCAAATTTGATGCTTTAAGACAGAAAAGTCTGCCTAATCCATTGGTGATTAATGACAGGTTGATGCCACATGAGGACTACGATAAGAGAATTAGAGAAGGAAAAGGAACAAGCCAACAATTCCTCCATGAAAGGAATGCCTACAAGAAAAGTCCTTTACCAGGCTTTTGAGAACCTCTTTTACCTATAGCATGAGGTAAAAAATATTTTTGTAAAGAAGGCCACTTTTGCAAAATACACAGAAGCTAATGAAATCTATAGAAAAATGATAAATATTAAATTACCAGATGAAGAGGCCTGGGAAAAGTTGAATGATTTACTATGAAGATCAAAAGTAAAACTGGTAAAAGAGCAATCAAGTTAAATAGTGAATACAGAGCAATGAAGGTAAAACAACAAATCAACTAAGTTAAAGGGTATTAGATGAAAAGCACAGTTTAAAGATGAAAGAATATTAGTCAAAAAGCAGAGTGAAAGGACATCCAATGTAGAGCAACAACCAAGGAGAGAAAGCAACATAATATCGAAGAAAAGCCAACAACAAACAATAAAAGAGGGACAACTTGCATCAGTTACATATCTGTCTCTATCTTCTTGCATGAAGATATTTTATTTTCCTTGAATAATTCCTAAAATAGTTTAGGATATTTTGTAATAAGTTTTTTGTATAAATACTTCATAATTTGAAGTATAGAGGTTGGATTGTTGAACATTTCTATAGCTATTATTGATCTAAAAACCTGAGGGTTCGTTGTAAAAATTTTCAAGTCAGCTGACTGGAATGAGTAATAAAGGCATTGCATTACATGATTCATGTGTTGGGTCACTTCAGTGAAGTATCTTTCATTTGTCAAATTGTTATTTTCTTAAGTATTTCACAAACATACATTGTTTTTCCAATTTGAATGAAATAATTGGAATGTTATTAAATAATTTTTTTAAGTACACTCTGTCTTGAACAATTAATCATTTTTATGTTTTCTTCTGATATCTAGAGTAGGGAATTCTTCATTGCTCCCTATTTTGATTGACCTCTTTCATTTCCCTCATTATCCGGTTTAAGGAATTATTAACTGCTCCTTGACCCTGATTGAAAAACTATTTCACCATCTAGCCTAAATGATCTGAATTTACTCAACTACATTCTCCGTGAACACTATCTTTAGAACTTGATTCAGTCCTGTTTTCTTGAAATTTGGACTCCATGGCCCAATGATAAAAAGACACTTATCTATCCATATGAATTAGTGATTCCACCACCAAATCAAATCAAAAACCCAACCAAGCTTAAATAACTAGCCTAAAATCAATTAATCCAATAAAGTTAAATCATTAAGAGAGAACCATCTCTAAGCATTAGGAAGGCTAAATCCTGATATCAAAAGTAGGTTTGTGGTTACCTCTATTATTTCTTTCATGACAACCATAGAGAAATTTTAGAGTGATAACAGTCTTCTAAGGATAAGTTGGTAACCTTTTGTCAGTTCAGTTTTGGAGCTTTCTCATTATTCTCTCTCTCTCATACTCTTGGATACTTAGAGTTTTCGTGGAGGGTGTGGCATACTTGTATTTTTTGATCAAGAAGGAAAAGGAAGAACAAGAAGAAAGCATAAGAAGACATCGTGATTAGCAACTATAATGGATTTTTCTTGTAGGTACCGAGTTTCATGTATGTTTTACTCACTAGTTTTGGAATGCATGGAATATGCATTTGTTTTGTTGGTTATGATCTGTCATTAACATGGGTGGTGGCCAAGATTGACAGTGGATTGCCTAGGCTTTCCATTTCCTAGGTAGCCATGGAGATTGTGGGTTTATTTAATTGCTTTATTTTGGTTGGTTCTCATGTTTCCTTAGCTTCAGTTGAGTTACCGATTTCTGGAGCCTTGATTGGACAAACACGTTGGAGCTATGTAACAACTTTGTTTGAGTTATTATTCCTAAAGTGTTGGTTGGAAAAATGCTCTGGAGCCCTTGGTGGGTTGAGTTATTGATCCCAGAGCCTTGGTTAGACAAATACTTTGGAGCCTGGTAAAAGCCATGGGTTGAGTTACTAGTCCTAGAGCCTTGGTTGGAACAAACACTCTGGAGCCCTAGAAGGCTTAGATAGAGACCAATCTGATGATTGTTTTGTGATGTTCAATTGTGAGGTGGAATCACTGTTTGATGGGTTGAGGTGGATGGCCTTTGGAAACCCTGGATGGTTTTGGATTGATGTGTTTTATGAGATCACACATTCATGCTTGGAATATCTCACAAGGGTGAATGGATGAAGAGAGATTTGGCTCAACCATTCTACGATAGGGTGGAAAGTGGAAGTCCCATCTCGGGTTTGGATTTTGCATCATAAGTATGAGGATATTTCTCCTTGTATATTTATGAATATTATACCAATTTATATGCGAGTTACATGGTTGTGATTTCCTTGGTATTTCAACTACTATTACGTTGGTTATGTATGCGTTTTATGGCAATATCTTTGTATAGATCTCATCATGTTTTTACTTTTAAGTGAATGAACAATGTATCTATAACCTAATGGATGAAATGACAGCTAATGTGTTGAGGCTTCAATGTCCCTTAGTGATTCTGAGCCAGGTATGAGACCCCTATGCTCAAATATATTATTTGCACCTATAGATTACATATTCATGATATGTTTGACGAAATGCCTGTCATGGCTAGTAGCGGTCTAGTCAAGGTCTTATTCAAGTGATTGAATTTGTACTGTCATTTCCATGTTATCTTACTATTCCGAAGATGTCATTCAATTATGGGAAGTGAGGCTCTAGGCCTAAAAAAGTGGCTCAAATCTCGGGGCTGATGGAACAACACTGAGTAAAATAGTCCTTGAACGTTGACATGCCTTGTCATGCGAGCATTGTGAGCCTCTTGGACATTGGCAGGCCTATAACATGAGAGTGTTTGGGGGTCAAGTGGTCAAAAATCTTAGTGGGATTGTTGGGCATGGAATCCCCCCCAAGGCATGTTTTGGGGCTCAAAGCCCAAGTTTTGACCCGATATTGTTGTAAAGACTCCGTGAATTGCGGGTGCGGAGCGTGAAATGTATGATAGAGTCACAGGGTTGTCCAGCCTAGTTTTGTAGTGCAAGGTCAGCTGGATAGACCTACCCATGGTCCGCGAACCATGAGATTATATAAATATAGCGAGGCTCTAAGTGTAAATGGAGATAGGATAATAGAGAAAGAGAGATAGGAAGAGCCTAAGTGACTAGGAAAAGTGTCTTTGGGTCATAGAGTAGGAGAAGGCTTTGTAGCTAAGTGCACAAAGGCCTAGTAGTCTGCAGCTGAGTGTGCAGACCCTTGCAGCTGAGTGCACAGGGAAGAGTCGAGTTTGTAACCAAGGAAGGAATTAATAAAGATAAGTTTTACCATAATTTTGTGCATCTGTTCTTGGGTTAATGCATGCTTGCTATAATTTGCACATATATTGTTTATTTATTGTGTGTCCCTGTATGAATGGTTTATGTTGTTAAGTATAATTTAAAGCACGCAAGTAGGCTAAAATAATTAACTAATATTGAAATACCAGTAATATCTTGGGTGATAATGAAGAGTGTGACACTCAACCGCTGAGTAGCGGGGCGCAAAGGTAGTATTTCAGGATGCGAGGTACGGAAAAGGGTGTGAAGCAACTTGTGCACAGGGTCAAACCGTAGACCACTTGAACTCATTAAACATCTCCAGGGTGTGGAAATCTAGTTCTAGCACCCTCCTATATTGCTTCGGGTGAGACCTCAGCCCGCACTCTGTGGATTGTTGCCGAAAGGGCCAGTAGTACCAGGATTTGTTTGGCTAACGTAACTCTGAACCTAGGGTCAGGCCCTAATAAGCCAACAGGGACCCAAGGGTTGGTTGACAAAAAGGTTGGGTTGGTTCCTAAGGGTCCTAATGTTGATGTTGGATGTCTGTATGGTGTTTTTCCATTGATTCCACTTCCTTAATGTGGCTTAGGAGGTCGAATCATATCATGGTGACCTCTCGTTGCATGTTTACACTGACTAGTCGATTGCTTGGGTAGATTTGGGAGGAGAATGTTATAGGAAACATGCACAAAACATGTTAGAATAGGGTATGTTGAAAAGTGTGCAACAAGTAATGCTAAATTTAGAATGTGCTAAAAATAGAACTCCTAAAAATAACACTTCTAAAAATAGCAGTTTGGCCAATGAGCATTTTGGCCACCTTGGGTGAGAGGTGAAACTACTAAAAATAGAATCTTCTAAAAATAGCATTTCTGGGTCCCTTCCTATTTTTAGCAGTCCCTGGCCTAACTATAGGAAGTAAAAACGAATTTGGTCTTAACAATAGTTTAAAATATTAATTAATTTATCTCCATGAGTTAATTAATTATGGAAAATTAAACTTGAAGCCTTTGTGAGAACATGCAATTAGTTGTCCCACTGATTGAGGAATTTATCCTTGATTTTCTCCAGTGATTGAGGAATCAAGTATGAATTCTATAATGAGAGGATTAGTTGACTTAGTTTTACTTAGTCAAGTCTAGTTAGATTAATTTAACAAGTTGTTAAATTAATGAGATATCGTTTGTTAATGCTTGCATGCATGTGACAACTATTATTTCAAATAACTGAGCATTCCCTCATGGATAATTAATGCATGTCATTTCAGACAGAGAACCAATTGAGATCAAATGAGGGACAATGTACTATCATATGCTTGGATATTTCTAGTAAGTATTCCTTGCATGGAGAAGGATCTATTTACAAGAGAAATATGTAATATAGGAGATTGGAGGACTTGTGGCATATATATTGAGGCCTAGGTAGTCTATGATCATCATCTTTTGATTGCAGAGAGTACATGATAGCTCTTGAGCTGATTCTTTTTGTAAACGGAAGAGGATTTCCACTTGATTGATAATAAAGATAGGGGTTTTATGTTTGTTCTTTTGCCAATGATATATCTTGTGTTATGGTTTATTATATATCTTGATCAGTTATATGTGTTTATGCTTGATGTTTCTCATGAAATTGATTATGCTTCCGCTTAATGTTTTGTAGAACTAGATCAAGTATTATGCTTTAGTACATTACATATATCAGTTTGATCTACAGGTGTGAAATTTCTACATGGTATTAGAGCACAGATGATCAAGGAAGAACAATATACAAGCAAGAGAAATTCGAAGTTTATTATTTGGGATATAGATCTCAAGTTCTTATCACAACTATTTCACTGATGGCTTTCTATGGTTTAAGGCTTGAGTATGCCCTTGATGGCAACTCAAACTACATAGCTTGGAAGGATGACATGGAGGCAGTATTGTAAGATAATGGCGTTAAGGACTTCATTGATCAAGAAGTCCCTAAACCTACTGATGCTACTCAGTTCGAGGAATGGAAGAAGTGTGTGGTTAGAGCTAGGAGAATCATCCTGGATGGAGTTCGAGATCACATAATTTCGAGCCTCCATGGGAAGGAGACTCTGCATGCAATGTGGAAAACATTGAAATATTTATATCAGAATAGCAGTGATCAGAGGAAGCTGGCATTGAAGGGCAAACTTCGCAAGATCAAGTGTGAAAAGGGTGACACTATCTCTATGTTCCTGAACAAGCTCACCACCTGTAGGGATGAGCTTGAAAGTGTAAGGGTCATGACTACTGATGATGATATGCTGAGTCTAGCACTCCTTGGCCTTCCTAAGAGCTGGAATAGCTACTAGGACTCAGTGAATGGAAGGGACAAACTGTTGGATTGGGAACAACTATGGTCGGATTTGATGCAGGAGGAGATCGGATACAGCACCAGGGATGGAGCTTCTTTATCAAAACATGATGATGAAGAGAACTTGGCTTTAGCATCTAAAGCTAAGAAAAGGGAAGGCATCCAAATCCAAGTATTCTCAAGGAGGGAAGAAGTTTGACAAGTTGAAGGTGAGATGCTTTCATTGTCATGAGTTGGGCCATTATGCTACTAATTTCCCAAAGAAGAAGTCCAAGAAAGGTTCCTCCAAGGAATCTGATGGTGATGCACTAGCTTCATAGTTTGAGATGGATTAATCACTTATTTCATGCATGGTTTCATCTAGCATGGGATGTGTTTGGTACTTGGACAGTTGAGCCTCTTTCCACATGTTAGGTGTCAAGAATATTTTCAGCACTTTGGAGGAGAAGGATCTCTAGATACGGATCGAGATGGGCGATGATGGAAAGTATTGTGTCTTAGGTGAAGGTGCAGTTGTGTTTCAGAGGGATCATGGTTCTCCCCTCACTCTTTCTAATGTTAAGTATGTACCAGGGCTGAAAAATAATCTTATGTCTATTGCTATGCTTGAGGATAAAGGCTATGATGTAGTCTTTAGTTTGGGAAAGATTTTCCTAAGGCATATCAACACTAGACATACCAAACAGATAGGGATTCAAATTAAGAATCTTTATAAGTTACAGGTAGAAGACTGTGTTGCATTGAGTTCCAAAGTAGAGGTGGTGCATGGCCATATTGGCAAGTTATGGCAAAGGAGACTGGGCCACTTGCATCATGGGGCCTTGAAGATCATGCAACAAATTTCTACCAGATTACCCAAGTGCAAGCTGGAGCAAACGAGCACATGCAAAGGTTTCACTTTGGGTAAGTATGAAAAATCTTCCTTTCATGATTAGGATAGTAGAGTAGGAGTAGTTATGGAGCAATTTCATTCAGATGTATGTGGGCCCTTCTCTATAGCCTCCACGATAAAGCATAGGTACTATGTTATTTTTGTTGATGATTTTTCTCGTAGATGTTGGATCTAATTCATGCAAAAGAAGGATCAAACCTTCTTGAAGTTTTGTGAGTTCAAAGCTTTGGCAGAGAAATAATCAGGGATGAATGTAAAGGCCTTGCAGACTGATAATGATGGAGAGTATGTTTCCTATCAGTTTAAATATTTCTGTGCTTTAGAAGGAATTAAATGGGAACTCTCTGCACCTCATAACCCACAACAGAATGGGGTGGATGAAAGGAAGAATAGGTCTATTGTGGGAGCAGCTCGAGCAATGTTGCATGACCAAGGCATACCTCTTCATCTATGGGCTGAGGCATGCAATACAACAATATATCCTCAAAACAGAAGTCCTCATTGCATGTTGGGGATGAAGACACCTATAGAGGCGTTTTCGGGGAAGCGACCAGATGTGAGTCACTTCTGCATCTTTGGATCACCATTCTTCTGTCATGTGACCAAAGATGCTAAGAAGAAGCTAAACCTAACAGCTGAGTTGGGAATACATGTGGGGTACACAGATACACCTCACAACTATCATGTGTTTCTACCTTCCAGTCAGAGGACCATAGTGCACAGGGATTTGAAGTTTGATGAGTAGTGAGCCATGCGAGTGTGACTTGAGAGGGAGCTCAAGTTACATGGTGATGATGAGGAACTATTAGTTCCTAAGGAGGAGGAGCCTCCTGATGATGTGGATTAGCCACATGCAGAGATTTCGGTAGTGGAGATCACCACTACTGGAGAGTCTTCCAGAGATGGGCAGAAATGCTCACGGGAAGCTGACAGATTGATGTAGGATGTGAGAGAGAATGTGGGACAACCATCGTCTTAGCACAGACAGAGGAGAATTCCCGATAGATACATTGGCTACATGGCCCTGGTTGGGGAGTGTGTAGCGATCGAGCTTTCTTCTTTTGAGGAGGTAGTGCAACAGCTAGTTTGGGTGGATGCGATGGTAGAGGAGTATGATTATAGGATGTGGAACAGTGTGTGGGATGTTATCCCTAGACCGGGGGACAAGTCAGTGATTACTTCCCGATGGATTTACAAGGTAAAGCATGCAGATGATGACAGTATTGAGAAACACAAGGCAAGGTTTGTTGCCCGTGGTTTCTCACAAGTGGAGAGGATTGACTATGATGAGAGCTTTGCTCCTATTGCAAGGTACTCATCGATCAGATCGATTCTAGCACTATCAGCACAGATGGGTTGGAAGATCCATTAGATGGATGTGAAGACAACTTTCCTCAATGGGGAGATTGAAGAAGAGGTATACATAGAGCAGTCTGAGGTATTTGAGACCTTTGATCATGAGTCGCATGTGTTCTGGCTCAAGCGAGCATTGTATGGGCTGAAGAAAGCACCCCGTGCTTGGTATACCTAGATCAACAACTATTTCACCGGGTTGGTCTTCACCAAGAGTGAAGCGGATGTGAATCTCTATCACATCATGGTAGAAGGTAAGCTATTGATTATTGTAATTTATGTCGATGATTTGATTTTGACAGGTGATGATTAGTTGATCAAGTCTTGCAAGGGGACCTTACAAGAGAGTTTGAGATGAAGTACATGGGCCTCATGCACTGCTTTCTAGGCATGAAGGTGTGGCAGAGAGATGGGGAAGTATTTGTGTCTCAAGGCAAGTATGCCAATGAGATACTCGGGCTCTTCCACATGGAGATGTTCAAGCCCATGGAGACTCCTCTAGAAGGGAACTGGAGGAAGGAGGATGCTACTTTAGGTGAGGTAGTAGCTGCTACTGTTTATCGGCAGCTTGTGGGTTCACTTATGTATCTAGTGAACACATGACTAGATTTGTGCTTTGCGGTGAACCAACTAAGTCAAGCTATGGTTTAGCCAACCAAGTTATTTTGGAAGGCAGAAAAACATGTGCTAAGATATCTCAGGGGCACTACACAATATGGATTATGGTATAGGTGGATAGAGGGAGTGAAGCTCCAAGGCTTCACGGATGCAGATTGGGTAGGTAGTCCATCAGACAGGAAGAGTACTTCTGGAGGAATCTTCAACCTCGGGTCAACTACGGTTTCTTAGTATAGCAGGAAACAGAGAGTAGTTGCACTTAGCTCAGCGGAGGCTGAATACATGGCTTCTAGTCAAGATACATGTGAGGCCATTTGGATGCGGAAGATTCTAGTGGGATTGTTTGGTCAGATGATGGATCCTACCATGATATATTGTGATAATCAGAGTTGCACTAAACTCTCTGAGAATCCAGTGTTTTACAACTAAAGCACGAACAGGGTGTAAAATGATCCATTGGAACTTGAAATGATGATTACAACTCTTTGAATGATGGTATACTAAGCTGAATGGTGACATGGACCAATACTTGGAAGACTTTGGAAGGAGTGAAAACAACCTTAGACCTAACACCTAGTAACCAAATTTTACTTGAAGACTCATTGAAATGACAAAATTTGACTTTGACACCCTGAGACCACTTTGTAAGAGCATATTTGATCACTGATGGAAGGCTTCAAAGCTTGAAGCTAACATTGGATCCATTGGGGATGGTAGCTCATTGGAGGTGCCAAGAATACCATAGACCAAGTAGCCTTATCCATTAGGCATGGAGTAAAAAACACAAACTGAAATGCTTGACTGAAAACTGACGACTCAAAGACACAAACTGACTTGAAACTGACTCAATACTAAAACACAACTGAAAAAATAGAAAATATGCTCAAAATGTAGCTTATTCAATAAAACCTACTCTAACTGTTCCATTCATCACCTAATCATGTGAAATGAAACAACCAATGTAACCAAGTAAGCATTCTAGCTATTGTTCGAATTCTCTGCAAGCACTTTCTTATGAACAACAAGAGAGAACTACTAAAAGGCAACTGACATGAAAACCTGTAAACAGATCCATTGAATAAATTGGATTCTCAATTCAACTCCAAAAATACTGCATAAGGATCTTGAAATTCATGTGCACTGGGACTTAGCTCATCTGATGGATTACTTTTCTCCTCCTCATACCATGAATGCAAACTTTCATCTAAGATTTATGACGAGAATCCTGCTGAAAATGACAAAGAAATCGGCTGTGAGGTCAAGTTTGTATCAATACTTGTTTCAATCCCACAGTTAGCTAGTGGAGGAGGACTTTGATTGTAGACATCATCCGACACATTAGCTATTGGATCGTGAAAAACTTGAAAATACTGTTGCAACCCATTTTCGATTGGTTCCAATGAGATGGCGTGATTTTCTATAGGCTGCTCATCCTTTATTGAAGATATACTATGCACATTTCCCTTCAAAAACTGAAATTATTCGAAACAGAATGGTACGGTATCATCTTGCATCATTTGATCATATGTTCCAGCTTCCAAGTCTTCATTTGCAACTTGACAATCATCTGCAACTTGAAAATCAATGGCATTTGGTGGCTATAAATCTAGATACGAGAAGTCTTGAACAAGGATCTCATTGCCCTCTAGATGGTCTAGATCAAAACTTATCGATGGTTGATTTCTAACTACACGAAAGTTGTCTTTGATGATCTGGAACGAAGCAAAACAAAAAGGCAAATATCCTTCACTTACTTCAAAATTTGTTTCACTTTCCTCCTCACTTCCATAGTTGATATGCATCAGTTGATCACTGTATTCGAGCTGATTAAAGTAGACTTCCTCCTTCCACAAACTAGCTTCTGATTTATCTGCAAAACTAGCTTCTATTTGGAGGACATAATCATCATCATACTAATCAAACTGAGGCAAATCATCAATAAAAACACATCATCAAGCATACATGTCTTATCAACAGATCTCTGTTCTCCAAGATGATCTATAAAACAATCATTATCAAGGCTATGATAACTGGGATAATAAAGAAAATGTTTTGGATCAACAACTTGTTCCTCTTCAATCAGTGAGCCGTGGTCTTGAACATTATACTCATTCCTTATGGTGATCCTTGCATCATCTCTTCCATTGCACTTACCAAAATGTCGAGCTTTACCTCTAAAGATGTCAATTCCTCTAGATCTATGTTCTTCATCTCTTCTTCCTTCAACTTTGCCCTTCTGATTAACAAATTGGCCTCTACATCTACTGCACTATTCTACATCTCTTCAAGTGTTGCAAGGTTCCTTTTCCTCAGCTGAAACTCCATTTCTGGATCAAAGGCATCCGGGTAGTGTAGGAGAGCAGATCCAGGAGGAGGTCCTATGTTAACCGGCATCGAAAAATAGACTTGGTTAAACGTAGTAGAAGACTGTTGTTCTGTCTCCCTTGGCATTCTTTTTAGCTGATTATACCCTTCTATAATCAAGAAAGGGTTTTGTCTAACCACCCACTTGTCGAGGGAAACTTTGACAAACTACTGGAGATCTGAAATGCTCGCATCAGGTAGGGTTTTGAACCAACTCTTGACTTTGCCTTGCACAGAAAGAGCAAAAAGCCTAATACTGACATCCTCTTCATCAACTTCAACAAGGTCAAGAAAAGACTCAAAATTTAGTACATGTCTCTCAACAGTGATGTTGTCACATTCACCATCAAATCTTGGTAGATATAGGTAATGATTTTTAGGGAAAGCATGGGATATAGGAGGTAAAATCAGAGGCTTATATCTATCTGGAATTTTAAAAGGTATAGGAATATGTGCAGAAGGTGTAGAATCAGTCTTTGTCTCTTGAGGCTCATCTGTTTGAAGACGATCATCATAAAATTTAGAAGAAGGGTCTCAATCAAGATCAAAGGCATGCGCATATTTTGTATCCACAATATTCAAAGGGAAAGAATCAAATTTAGATCTAGGATCTTTCCTCGAATACAATATACTTTTTAAAGCCTTCTTGACATTCTCGGGAAAAGAGAAGAAATAATTTATAACAAAGAACATAATGTCTTGGATGAAATTCCAACTTGAATACCTGATATTTCCATATTGTCCTTCCATGTTTATGCTGGTCAGGTTCATCCTCCAGTGGAGTCCTTGGATCTGATCTCGAAACTAATTTGGAGTCGCTAGGTGAATGATTTCAACCTTCCTATGTCTAATCGTTGTCCACAATCAACAATCAGATCCAAACTTGATAAATTTTGTTGAGGAACATAAAACTACGTTTCCCAGTATGTTTGCCACTATGTTAGTGCCTAGATCAATTGGAGAAGGCTGATTGGGTCTGGGAAATCAACTCAGGGATACAGTCATGTTCTGTGGGGTGAGGTAGACAAGGGTTTATGTACTAGATATGACTTAAGATGGTAGATTAAGACAACTGATTAGTTGAGGAGGGAATAAAGAAACTATGAATCCTCTTCAAACAGTTTAAAACATTGAAAACCAAATGCATTCCAAAGACAAAGCACAACAATGTATTATGTCCATTCACCTTGATTCATTTAGTTTTAGAAGAGAAAGGTGGATTTGGATACATATAAAACATAAGTAAAACTCATTACAAAGAAGAAACAATACATAAACTCACTGTCACAAGAATCCCACAAAAATAGCTGTGAAACCTGGTTTTATTCCTTGCCAAACTACTGATACAAATGTTCAATGAGTGCCACCACTTCCACCAAAGTCCAACCTTTTCAAATGACTAGCAGAAAACATAATACAGGCATCAAAAAAATCATGCTAGTCATCGGGGGTTGAATCCATGAGTCAAGGAGCTGTTTCAACAACATCTAAACTAGGAAGAAGAAAATAGGTAGTGGAACAGTTTGCCACTAAAACTAAGGAAACTGATACATTCAGTTCAAAACCACTTTTGATTTGATGTATCTACCCCATCAAGTGTTTTCCATCAATATTTACATCATATTACATAACTTACCATGCAAAATTTACCAAGACAAGAAGAAGAAGTCAATTGCTGAAGAAACTAGGCGAAATTTGACTTTTAGGCAAAACTGACAAAAAAATTGCCTGATGCACAGTGCCCCTCTGATGTGCAACGTCGAGCTCCCAATGCAGAGTGCCATTTTGAATACCAGTTTTGGAGGCCTTCTTGGTGTCCAAATTAGGCATTTGATAGCCCTTTGGAATGCTTGCCAACTCTACTTTCCAAAACATCTTGAATTTTTCAATTTGGAGCTTATTTTCCCTGTCAAAATTCAAATCTCCCAAGACTGGTCAAAATGTGAGAATGGGACTACTTGAATGCAGAGTACTGTTGCAGTCAACTTTTGAAGCTCTTCCTCAACTCAAAGTTGAGCTCATTATAGTTTATTGGAAATATCTTTGTGTATAATTATCATTTGACTCATCAAGCAATCATTTGGGCATTTCGTCTAGGAGAAAAATTGATTTTACCAAGGTCACTCCAGAGGTGCAACAACTCTCCTGAGGCAATGATATTTTTGAAATTTCTCCCAAACCATGAAACTTGTGTAAAAAATGAAAACAAAAAATCTTCTTGGATCAATTATGGACAAAAACCTCTCTCATTTTTGTCAAATTCATCTTCTCTTTCTTAGAAACATCATTTGAATAAAACTTATCCCGATGTATGGAATAGGGGATTTGTGGAAATGAAGGGAAACGAAGCGAATAAGGGGCTTCTAAATTCTTGAGAAAATTTAAGGAAGTAGGGAGGGATGTTATGAATCAAGGGATAGTGGAATTTCAAATATTGAGTGAGGGGAAGAGGTCCAAAAGATCAAAACACAGGCCTAGCCTAGAAAATTGTCAAATTGTAGCAATAAACTAGGGTTTGTGGGAAAATGATGAATTTAAGGGATATGAGTGATGGGAAGCATTTAAGAAGGTATATTAAGGATAGGGGAAGGTTTATGAGCATCAAGATACAAGTTTTGTTGATTATTTGACCATCCAAGAAAAATTACCTTCAAAACCATAGGAGAGGGAAATGAGGCTTACCAAAGTACAACTGAAGCACGAACAAGGTGTAGAATGACCCATTGGAACCTAAAATGATGATGACAACTCTTTGACTGATGGTACACTAAGATGAATGGTGACATGGACCAATACTTGGAAGACTTTGGAAGGAGTGAAAACAACCCTAGACCTAATACCTAGTAACCAAATTTTACTTGAAGACTCACTAAAATGACAAAATTTGACTTTGACACCGTGAAACCACGTTGTAAGAGCATATTTGGTCACTAATGGAAGGCTTCAAAGGCTGAAACTAAAAAGTATAATTACAAGAGTCATGTATGGACAGAAGAGTCATGGAAGTTTAAAAGACATGTAATACAAAGAGTCATATGTAATTCCAAAAGTCATTTGGAAGTCCAAAGGTTGTAGAAGTCCAAAGGTCATTAAGAATTGGAAAGTCAGGAGTCATGGGGATGTGAAAGGTCATGCCTAAAGTTATAAATGGATCCTCATTACGCATGTAAAGGACTTTTAAACTTGGTTTCTTCCACAAGGAATTAGAGAGACATAGTTAATACTTTTTGGGAGAAAGTAGTGGCTCTAACACTCCATTATTGAAGCTAGTGATGTCCATTGTATTTATGTATCTTGGAACTTTTGCTTAATATTGAAGCCTTTCAGGCCAACACATTTTCACACATGGATTATGGATGTTTCTAAGAATACTCTTTGAATGTTTATGATTCATGTTTTCTTTCACAGGACTGGAGTAATTGAACTATTTGGGTGACTATAGTGCTTAACTTATTGGGAATGTGTTGTAATGTTTATAATGATAGTCATATCTATGTGAACTATTTCGCTTCATGTTATATGAACATATCTCATTTATTTTTTTCTCAATTAGGGTAGTACTATTACTTCTCTCTTAGAGGCTCACTTTATTTCCCCTCTGTAGTGAAAGAACCTTGATACATTTGCAATCGAATAGTCACAAGGCACACTCGCTTACTCATTCAAAAGCACATGTGTGCTTCTCTTTGATGCTAATAGCTAAAGCCAAGGCATATCTTAAGTAAAAGACACCCAAGTTGTATTTCAGACGGGAATCCAACACCAAATGGTGTGAGGTCTAATTGGGACCTCATGATCAAGTGCTCAATATTTAGCTCAAAAATCAAAATTCTTAGAATGGCTCAAAACCTAAACAACCATGTTCGTCTCAGAAAAATGATCCTAACAAAACTCATTTCGTCGAAAATCAAGTTCCTATGAGAAATTTATTGTGTTCTTATCACTTTGCTAAATAGACAATTAAAAAAAAATGCCTAGTCACTGCATAGTCAGAAGTCAGTACTGTTGACATGGCAAGTGATTAGGCATGGTCAAAGATGGTCAACGACAAATTATAGATGGAAAAGTGGCATCATTTGATTGGGTTTTATAGGTGATGTGTTAGTGTGTTTCTATTGGTTCATTTTTGGGCCAATGAAACGATGCCTCATGGTAAGCCCAAAAGCCGCCACGTGGCACCTCCCAATAGTCTAAGGGCTCGACATAGTTTAGTAAAATTATTATGGAGGAACCACGGCTTGACCCCGTGACCTCCCTCCATAGTCCAAGACACATACCATCTCCACTACCAGGTGTTTCTTACCCCATATGTTCCTTGCTTGTATTTAGTTTAGTGAATTTTGGATGTGCAGTTAGGAGGGCCAGCTCGCAAGCTAGCCCTCCACATGTGAACGGGCCACCACAAACCATGTAGTTAAGGTTGCATTTTATTCAAAGGCTATCCAAAACAACCTGTGACAATAAGTGTTAAGTCCACATGTGAAAACCATGACGTAGTTAATGCTATGGTTAACCACTCCAACGACTCCGACTCCAGCGGTTAATGCAATGCTAACCATCACATATGAAAAACCCACCAAAACCACTGGATGTTAAGGATAAGGTTTGTGCTAATCTAGATTAATTTAATTAAGCACAGTTTAACTGTTAGTTAACTCTCAGTTTATTCTGGCAGAGGATTTGGCAGTGCCCCAAATTTCAGGCCTGCCTCCAGATTTAGCGGAACGTTTCTAGGAAAAGACTATCTGATTCATATAGTAGGAAATTTTTGACCAAACTGAGCTCAGGACGAGGAGTTCTTGGCTAATTTGGACATTCTAAACGCATTGCTGCAGGTATCAAGAGACATAGAGATTTTTATAACAAAACTTTGCCACATTGAGCTAATACAGAGGCCCAAGCCATGGAAGCTGGACCAAGGAGATGTAGCCCAGGAGGGGTGAACTCTTTCATCAAAATACTGTGTTAAAGTGTCTCTTTGATGGTTTGCTATACTTTGAATTTTTTCCGTTTAGTATTTGGTTTTGAAGATATTTTGCTCTTGAATGTCATTTTAAACTTAAGGAAATTTACCTGATTACATACACAAACAACTAATGAAACCTAAGCACAGGAAGCAATAATAAAGAATATGTTTAGAAATCTGTAATTGTAATTAGAAAAAAAAAAACTAATCATACAAAAATAGATCAATTTGGTATTAGAGCAAGGTTGAATTGATTAATTGTTTGAGTTTGTGCAGTTAGGGTTTTGATGGTTACAAAATTGTGATGCTTACAAGGTTAAAGTTGCAGAAAAGAAAAGGGAAGCTATTGGTTGCAACTCCTAAGGAAATTCCCAGCAGAAGGAGAACCACAAGGCCACAATATCCACCACCCAAAGTTCAAATTCCAGCTACACTTGAAACTCCTCGATTTTTTCCTTCGACTGAAATTGAAGAGGTACAAGCATTACCAGTTTCTGAGCATGAAGCCACAGCCGTTATGTCTGGAGAAAGAGAGCCTAAAGGTACTTATTCAAAAGAGGAATAATTCAAGAAAGATTTATTCACTTTAACTAAGATGGTTAAATTCCTCTATGAAGAGAGCAATACTAGAATGGTTGGAGAGAGTTCTAAGCCTCCACATGGAGAAGGAAACTCATAGGATAAAAAATATGAGAAGAAGGATTCCAAAGGGAATGGTAGAAAACCACCTCCATCTCCACCATCCTCATCATCTTCATCATCTCACATAGCACAATCTTCCACTACCACCACTAAAACTGCCCATAATCATTCAAAAACCCCAACAGGAAAGACTCCCTTCTTTAAATTGGACATAAAATTTGAACTTCCCATGTACAATGGAGAGGTGAATGTAGAAAAGTTGGACAACTGGATTTGATAGTTGGAGTTATACTGTAGAATTTAGAACCTTCAAGAAGACGGCATAAAATTCAATTTGGCTTCATTGAGGCTAGAAGGATCTGGATTAGTTTGGTGGGAAGCAATGAATCAATAAGAAATGTGAGTCCATGGTAAGATATCCATTACTTGGGTTGAATTTGTTTCTGCAATTAAAAGATAGTTCTATCCTTTAGCCAATATGCAAAAAGCCATTATGAGCTGGAAGAATTTTAGGCAGCTTAAAGGCCAAACAGTCCAAGATTATACATAGGAGTTTAGGAAAAGGGCTTTGTTTTTAGGAGTAAATTTGAATTCCAAAGATACAATGCTGAAATATATTGGGGGTTTACATTCCTATTTGAAACATACTATTCTTATGTTCAATCCAAACAATTTAGATGAGGTATGTGTGTAATCCACACACCTTGAATCTAGAGGAAAGAAAATTCAGGAAGAGGGTAGTAAGAGGAAGCCATTCAAGGGAAAGGAGAAAGAGAAGGGTGGAAAATGGAAGGGAAAGAAGAATGCAAGTGTGAAGAAAGAAGGGGAGAAAATCACATGCAAACATTGTTCCAAAGAGGGGCATGATGAAGCCCACTGCTGAAATTGCATCCTAAATTAAGGCCTAAGAAACAAAACAATAAGGGAAAAAAAAGACGACCACTACCACACAACATGACCTTGGTTCAGATTCTGGTGATGAGACCAAAATTTCAGCCATGTTTACAAAATGGAAAGAAACTGTTGCAAGCATTACTTCATCACATAGTCAAAACAACACTCCAAATGAATAACAATCATATTTTTTCTTTATTCAAATGCCACCAACACAGGGATTGAAGATATCTTGTATCAGGAATAAAATTTCCTTTAAAATCGACATCTATGTTGCTAACCACAAACCCCATCACAGATAGTAAGATAGTTGAGGCCTGCAACAATAGACTCAAAGAACTACTTTTGTGGATACCCTAGATTTGATTCCTCGCTCTCTTGCCAAATATCACAACTGTTATTTTCTCCCAAATGCGAAGGAATTTGCTTGCCGAATATAGCGTCTCAAACATCTTTGAGCATTCATCACATCGCCTCTTCTGCAAGAACACCAACAATTCCATTTTATTTATCATAAATATCCTAGTGAAAGAAATTGTACAGTGAACTAATTAAAAAATAACATCTATCGGCGTAATTATAGTTATATTTATAATTTTTTTTTTTTTTTTAGGGACTCAAAATGTTAAAGAGGACATCACAACATCTCTATCATGGGAGAGGAATTCAATAATTATGGGGAAAACCTATAGGACTGTGGAAAAATTGGAAGCAGAGAAAGGGGTGTGGTGTTTCTGAGTAGAGCGAGGCGTAGTTTTAATGAAGAGTGAATGGGTTGTGGGCAATGTCAGGCTCCGATATCCTTGTCAAAATGAAAAATAAGATTAAATTATAACAATGAGAGTTTTATCCACATGATGTCTAAGTACATAGATCGTCATTGTGATAAACCCCTTGAAGACACACAACTCCTCATCAAATATTATTTTCAAATGAGATGTTGGTTTCTTACTATTGAACCCAAATGGAGGAGGAGTTGGTGGATGATGCATTGGAAGAGAGGGTTTTTAACAAATTTGGGCTAGTCACAAGGATTTTATCCTTTCGCATTAGGAAGTTAGATCGAAAGGTCACCATGCCTTGATTTTCGAGCCTATTAGGTATTTAGAAAGAAAAGTTAATAATTTGGTAGGGAAGTCATCTATTGATTCAGAGGCCCTAACCCTTGCTCTAATTTTGCACTGTTTGGGTCCTTTAGTTTCGGAAAGTCCAAGCCTCAAGGCCATTTGTGAGGGCATTGAAAACTCTTCTTGGGGTTATCTAACTTTGAGTTTTGTTTCCCTTTCATCCTTATAGAGATTAGAGAAAGACATGAAATGTGTTATGAATTTCTTATGGATTTAAGAAGTTTTAGAAGTTACGACTTTCTCTGGTTTGTTTTTTTTTTTTTCTTGTCCTTCATCTCAAGTGGCATTGGCCACACCCTCCTTGGATGAACTAGTGAAGGAGAGCCTTTCCCTGATGGTGAACGAAGGTAAAACTGATGTTGAGAATATCTAAATCCATCTACAGTGTTAGAACTTAGAGACAAAAGGGTATTCAAAATTTTAACACTGTAGATGGATTCAAAGACCCCTTTGTCTATAAATTTTAACACAATCTATGGATTCATAGACCCCTATAGTGAAATGAAACACTTCAGTATGAAAATTGCAATTTTCCATTTTTGAAGTGAAAAAATTAAAATTACTAACATAAATGACTAATTCATATACTTGTTATACTTATTATTTGGTCATATTTTTATTATTGGACTACAATATTCATTTATGTTAATCCTTATTAATTTTGTCACATATTATCTAGTCATATATTTTATTCATGGACTAAATTAGTGATTTTTATTAGAGTCTGTATTTGCATACTGCCATCAATGATAAAAAATCCTCTTTTCATATCATATTAGGGTCTCGCTCAAACATTTTTATCATTCCACCTAGGTCCTCATTCAAAAATTTACTCACTGATGGTAGCCCAAGTCAAAATCCCACTCTCCCTCAAAAAAATCAATATTTGCTGGCCCACCTTCGTGTGTCTTACTGAGCATACATTCATTTTAAAAGCTCATTTCATCATGTCTTATGTCAGTAAAGTCTACATGAAGTCTCCTCATTCAAGGTTTTCATTAGGTTGCTAGGTTTAGTTTTTTCACGGTCCAATAAAACACCATTTCACTGCATAAGGCTAGAAAAAACATGAGAGTGAAAGAAATAATATCCTTTTTCATTCAAAAAAGGATTTCCAACATGTAACTATGGTTTCCATATGTCTAATTTTCATTCCAAAAGTGAAATCTTTGTTTCAGATTGTAATTTTATTTTAGAAAAAGAGATGTAATATTTCTATTTATTTATGTAATTTTATGTTTATCATATGTAATAAGTCATTATTCCTAGTTGTTTACTCAAACTCTATTGCCAATATCATCCAAACAAAAGTCAAAAGTGAAGATTTCCAAAAATTTAGCATCATCCACTTGCAAAGGAAAAAGTCAGAAAGCAAATTAGCAATGAGGTTAAAAAAGGGTGAAAGGAAACATTAGAAAGTGGATTTTGAATATAAAAGATAAAATTCAATTAGCTATAAAGGACCTTTTAGCTTTAAAACTAGCCTCATTTTCCTCTTACCACTAATTGAGCAAACCCCAGGAGACCCTTTCCACGGTTCAAGGCGAAAATCAACAGAACAGAGCTGGTGCTACTTATTTCCTTTTGTTGTTGCGTGTTTCCTTCCGGACATGCATGTTTACCTGGCATTGCACTCTTCCTTAAGGCATTGTGCATTTCCTTAAGGTGCTTCATGCTTTCCTGAGGTGCTTCACACTTTGCATTGGTGCTGCATGTTTATCCCAGAAGGCTCTAGTTACCTCCTCAGCTCCTCCAAGGTCCATGCAACCTCAAAACAAGTAAGTAGCTCTTTGGGGAGGTGTTTCTCTTCCTCCTCAAGTCACTTCCTAAGTGTTTGAAATAATTGATTGAAAACTTAGTTTAAGTTTATATCTACACCCTAAACCTCCCCCCAAAACTTCCTTGCACTCTCAATCCCTTTCATACACTCCCCTACACCTTCCTTCCCTTTCCATAAATCATTATATCCCAGATACCCTCTAACCCTTTGTCCCAAAACCCTAAGTCCTAGGTGCTACGAACACCTAGGCTCCCAAACCCCGTATATTGCAAACAATTCCCGCACATCCCCTAGCTGCCACACTACTAACCTATATCCCTTTACCCATCATCTTCTTATTTACCCTTCCCCATACACCATATTTCCTGAAAACTACATTCCCACTACGTTACACCTCCTTAGGGTTTGATACTAAACACCATCGCAAATGAGGAATACAAACCACACAATGAGGAAGAGGAAATTGATAGAGAAGAAACAAAGGTCAATAAAGCTCAAAAAGGATACCATATACACAGGTCTGAGCCCACAGATCTCAGGGAACTCTTAGCATCCCCTATGACTGTGACATCCTTCAAATGGCTAAGTTGTTATGATTTTTCTGAGCAAGTTCAGGCAGCCCAACACCATCCTGAGTTGACTAGGCTCTTCATATCCAAAGTCCAAGACAACCAGGTCACTCTAGCTGGTATCACATTTACTCTATCTGCTGCTCTCATATCAGCTATCACTGGGATCCCAGATCTTGGGGAGAAATGGTTTTAATAGGCTGATTTGGAGAGGCATTATTATGAGCCTTACATGAAACCAAGGTATAGAAATGAGAGAAGGGGCTAGTTTCCTTTCTCACAACTCCTTGACAGATATGCTCCAATGATGAAGATTATTATGAAATATTTTTCATGTGAAGGTAGATTTTCCAGGGTCTATTCTTATCATATCCGACTTTTAATGCATTTCACCAGGGTAAAAATGCTCATTATACCCTACTATCTTTTCCGTAGTGTTGAGAAGATTGCATACATTTCCCAAAAGAGGGAGTACAAAGATCAAATGAAGAGCCTATTTCATGATTCCCTCATTAAAATCATAGTTCTTTAAAATCTCAAGGAACTCAACATTGCTTGGAGCACCTTCATAGCTAATCCCATATTCACTCATGCATCTACTTAGAATGTTCAAAGCATCCCTTCATCATCTCATCCTTCCACCTCCATTCCTCCACCTTAGCCCATTGAGCATTCATCCTCATCTGATGAGTCAGCCACACCATCACCTCCATCATCACCATTCCATGAGCATATTCATTCACCTAACAGAGATGAATTCAGAGAGCAAGAGCACACTGAACAGGTTTAGGTCAACAAACCTAAAGAGGCGGATTTGGGCATTTTTCCTCATAGTTATCAGAGGGGACATAGGAAAGTGTTTTCCCCGCAGATTATGGGAGGGGCCTTGCCTTTTTCATCAGCAAAGAAGGTACATAAAGGCAAGGAAAATATGAAAGAGGTAGAGATCAAGCAAGAGGAGGACCTCCATGAGAGAAAGTAGGATTTTCACTTAGTTGACCTAAGTGAGCTTTATGACAATGAAAACACGATAATTTTTATCAAATAAAAGGATGCACTCATAGGGGAACTCTAGGTCAACTCGTAGAGGGAAAAATACATCATTTCATACTATGAGCAAGTGAACAAGCATTTTGAGACCAAACATGAGCTCATGGAGATTCAACTCATCAAGGCAAAGAGGGAGGCATAAAAATCTAAGGATTTACTTGATGAAGCATATGGAGAATATAGTGATCAGTTGGAGGAACAAGTGCCAAGAAGAAGGCCAAGGACTAAAGGCCTAAAAAGAGCATTGGAGCTAGAAAAAAGGAGAGAGGCTGAAATAGTTAATCAACTCACCCTAAATGAAGAGTTTGCCAAAATGATCAATGAGAACCAGCAGCATTGGCTTGAGAGGGTGGAAAACCACCTTGAAAACCTCCTAGACAAGGCCAAAAGGAACAATAGCATTTAGATAAAAATGGAAAAGTATTATTGCCAAAGAAATCAAATAGATAGGGCTAAGCTCAAGGCTGCCAAGGCAAGAATTGAAGCCCTAATTCGCCAAGGGGAGAAAAAGAAGCTTGATATACGTGCAGAGGCCTCACTCCATGCACTAAAAATGGAAAAGTATTATTGCCAAAGAAATCAAATAGATAGGGCTAAGCTCAAGGCTGCCAAGGCAAGAATTGAAGCCCTAATTCGCCAAGGGGAGAAAAAGAAGCTTGATATACGTGCAGAGGCCTCACTCCATGCACAACAACATCAAAGATCAACTTCTTAGCCAATTTTTAAGACTTTTGGTTCATTTTTGGTTAAGATGTCTTTCCTGTTTTTTTTTCATGCAATTTCATATCAGTGGTTTAGTCAAACGCACAACGCCTTAGATGTTGCACACTTTTTTGAAGCATTTTTTGAAGGAATGGAAACCACTAGTGGATTTAGAGGGACTAAGACATCCAGAAAAACTATGTTTCCAACCCTGGAAAGCAAATAGGCTTGGTGAAAAAGGCAAAGAAAAATCTAAAAATCATGTTTTTGCCTCTTTTCTGGACTAGGTGTTGTGCGTCTTGGGATAATGGAATTTTGAGGGAGAAAATCAAGCAAATTTTAAAAACCAAGGGTAGTTTTGGAAACTAGACAAGATCATATTTCCAATGAGCTATCCTAGGCTAAATTTGGACATCATGAAGGTAGCTAAAATTCAGATTGAAAATGGAGTTGCGCGTTTGACACTGGCGCTACGCGTTTGATAGTTAGCCCCATTTTTCACTGTTTCTCGCCAAAATTGATTTTTACCTATGGGAAATCAATGTTTTACTAATGTAATTGATGTGGTTGATGTAATTATTATTTTTTTGCTGTTACCTAGGGTAAATACATTAGGTAAATGGCCTCCATGGCTTGTAATGAATAAATTTGCTTAAGTTAGGAATGAGTCACTTTGACCACACTATAGTCTAGCTATCAGTTTAGTTTTTGTTGTAACTTCTCCTCATCTCATGGATTCGACCCTTGAGGCTAGGATGAATTGGTTTTAGGCCTATATCATGCAATTTCTTAGTTATTCTAGAGGTTGGACTCTAGGATGTTGTACTAGTGTTTCAAACTTTGGCATGAAATATATTGGATGAGTTCTAGCGATTTTGGTGGGATTCTTGTGGCATAAGCAGAATTGGTGTGATAAGCAGAACTCTTCTTCTATGCTCTGTTTTGGGAAAATCATCATAAATTGTTTCATTTCTCCACTTTAAAAAGAATTCATGGTTTTTCATGCTCTTTTTAGCACCTCACCAGTGTAAACCATTTCATCAATATATTACAAAGTGTTAAAGTAACTTGCCTACCTTAATCCATCAGATGTCTACAATTTTGATTCTCTTTTGCCCTGGCCTAGTTCACTCTTTGACCTAATTCACTCATTGAGTGACTACCACAATCAAATCAAATCAAACAAACCCTCAAATACTATATCTAGCCTAAAACCCTAATCTATCCATCCCTCTTGGCTGTCATCCTTCGGAGAGAGCCCTCTCTGGCCTTGTAAGGCTAGCTACCAGGTCAAAAGATTGGTCTGCGGCTACCTCAACTGAACTCTTCCTTAGCCTTTAAGATCCGGAGGAGTGATAACAATTTCAGTTAGTTGCATATAGATTGGTCAATTATTATCTAGTTGTATATTTTATCCCTAAACTAAATTAGTCATTTAAGTTAGCCATTTTTAGTTCGGTCACTTAAAACTATGCAAATTTAGTAGTAATTCACTTGAAATAAATACGGTGACTAAATTTTTTAGTCGCCTATTCATTAATTTCATCATTTACTATTAGTGTCTTCATGATATAAGAGGTAGAAGTTGGGTGTTGGAAAAGAAAAAGACTTAGCTGAACTCCAAAAAAAATATCTAAAGTGGGGCTCGAAGATTCTTGCACCTCATATTACAAAATTTTTCAACAACATTATACAACATGGGCTCCCCACAGATTGGACAACTAGTATGGAAATACCTCTTTTGAAGAGCGACGACATCAATAATCCCTCCAACTATAGGACCATAATCATAAACCCTTTGTTTGCATAGTTATTTGGAAGCACACTAGAAAACAAAACTAGCGAGTGGGAAGAAGAAAGAGAGAAGCATGCTAAAGGGAAAGTGGGTTTTAGACCTAAAAACTCCACAAGTAATCATTGTATAACTTTAAGGTACATCATTGAAAAATTTTGGGAGAAAAAAGAAGAAGTGTTTTGTTGCTTTGTTGATTTTAAAAAAGCATTTGACATGGTTTCTAGCGATAAGATTTGGCACAAAATGGAGGAACTTGTGATTCCTAAACATTTGAGAGAAACTGTGCATAGGCTATATGAAGAGGTGAAAGTCAAAATTAGAACTTTAGCAGGAATTTCTGAAAGTTTTAGAAGCGATATCAGGGTCAAGCAAGGTTTCCCACTGTCTCCTACCCTTTTTGGTTTATATATCGACAAGCTTGAGGAGTAGTTAAATTCCCAAGGGGGTGATGGTACTTATTTGGGAAAGTTTGTTATAATTCTTCTTTTGTATGCATATGGCCTTATTCTGATTGCTAAATTGACTCTTGGTTTGAAAGAGCACTTACTATCCCTTGATCATTTTTGTAGAATTGTGAGGATGAAAGTTAATATGAGTAAAATGAAAGTAGTGGTTTTCTCTTAAAAAAGAAAACATAACCAGCGTAAGTTCTACTTTGAAGGTTACATTCTCAAAGAAGTTGTGGATTACAAGCACCTCAAAATTGACTTCAACAAAAATCTATGATGGGATGGTTGTAGAAAGAAAATAATTTTGGGGGGTTGCAAAACATTTTATACTTTTCAAAATAGGTGTAGAAAGGCAGAGTTATGGCATTGGAAAACCACTCAAACTCTTTTTGGGCTTCTAGTGATTTCAATGATTCTCTACTGTTGTGAACTATGGGCCAGGAGTACATATGATATGCAGTGGAAATAGATTGAGAAAATTCAGAAGTGTTTGATTACAAACAAATTCAATATTAAAAGTGCAGTTGCTTATGCTATCTTGTTAAGTGAAACGGGGGTTTCTCCTATTGAAACAATTGCTATTGCGTGATTCATAAGGTATTTAAAAAGAATTGAGAAAATGGAAGAGGGTAGATGGCCTAAGGTTGTCTTTAATGACATATTGTGCAACAGGAAAAAGACTTGGATTCAGAAAAATAACAAATTGTTTAGTAAATGGGGTATTTGCTTGAACATGTGTTCCATAAACAACAAAGAGATAAAATCTTTTGTCATGGATAAGTTCCACAAGCGTACTTGGAATAAGGAGCTAGGAAGAAATAAAAAGTATTATAATAAAATGTTTAATCCCACTCACAGTCATCAACCAACAACATAGATAGAGACCAATATCTCTTGGAGAGCCAAAACTTTTATTGCTCAGTTATGGACTAATTCTAATCAACACTTTTGTGAAACAGTGCGTTGGAAAAGGCCAAAAGAAGTGTCGGAGGAAAGAGTATGCATTTTTTGTTCTTCCAAAAAAGTGGAAACATAAAAGCATTTCATTTTAGAATGTGAGGCCTTCAAAGACAACATGGAAAGTTATGCAGATATGCTGACATGTAGCTCTTGGGATAATCTATTTAACGAGGGGTTTGTCGACAATTTGAGAGCATTTATTGTGACGTTTCACAGAAAAATGGTCAAATACATCAAGCAGATGAAGAAAAAGTTTGTCCTATAAACTATCTTTAGCCTCGAGAATGTTAAAATAATTTTCTTTCCTTTTTTCTTTCCTAATAATTCAATATTTGATAGTACAGGACCATAAACACCTAGTCATATGATTTGATGCAACTTGGTGCCCAGAGCTAAACTCTAGAAGAAATTGAGGTTCGCTCACGAAAACCATTGGCACTGTAATTCAAGGGTTGATCATGTGAAGTGAGATTTGACCATCTTGTATGATGAGGAACAATGTGATCTGAAAGGAATAGAGCATTGATCAAGCGAATTGTATAATCGCAATCAATTAGCTTATTAACCTTTTAGATTAGTCATTACAAAAGGGTTAACGGCCCAACTTCAAATCTAAATAGTAATGGTTGACTTTGGGGTGGAAGTCCGTATAATTCGGTTAAGTTGTGTATCATAATGTTGTATGAAAAGAAGCGGGCTACTTTATTGTAATATATTTGAGATTGAATTTTTTTATATTACAGAATATTGATTATAAAAAGAAATTATTAGGTATTCTCAATTGTGTTCGTATTTTTTGAGATATTTCCGGGATCAAAATTCTATAAAAAGATTGGAAATAATAGTTAGAATTACGAGCTTAAAAAGTGTAACAAACCCAATTTAAATATTATTTTAGATAATTATTTTTATTGGTAAAAAATAAATAAATAAATATACAGAAATCATTTAAACTTTTGAAAAATAACATTTTAATAAAAAATTCAATGGTTTTTTATATTTCATAAAATAGTTTTATAATATTTAAATTATACTGTGTTTGATATAATATTTCATTTTTTTTCCTGGTTTGGAGTAGAGTTAAAGTTTGCTCATTACGAACTATTAGTGGGTTATTTTATGTGTTTTGGTCTGTGATAAATAAGCTTGCATGTGGCGTGGTTTTTTTAAAGTAAAAGTAATGTGTTAGCCTTAACAGATAACAATAAGAGATAATTGCCTTCACTACTAATTTAACTACTAGAGTTATAATAAAGTTTCCCAAATATATAAAATAAAACATCAGATTTATCTAAATTGGATTAACAGCCACATTACATTTTTCCATATCATCATAATGGTTCGTTCTAGATTTCTCTAGAACATCTGCTGTGCTGACATCGATTTTATGCAATTACTTTTGCAGTGACTAACTTAAAAAGTTAGCAGGTTGCATACGCAACATTTAAAATACAGGTTGATGTCTTTTCTCACACAACTTAAAATGATGAACAATATCATAATTCGAATAGGAAAATTCAAGGGGCCAGCTGATAGTTTATTTTCCTGCTATGGATCGTGATTATTGTCCTGGTGGGAAAATCTAATTATGAAGTTGGTCCACAATTATGGATTTTGATGATTCAATTGTTGAAAATGTATTCGTTTATAATGAGATTTTTTAAAAGTTTTTCGGGTTGGTTTTTCGGTTAAAATCTGACAGTAATTTATTGGAATCCCAAGTTTGATAGCTAGTTTCTGCACAATCAAAGGGTCTTAGGGGTTTCTGAGGGTGCTAAATCCAAATATGCAGTTAAAAACCCATTTTAACTGCTAAAAATCAAGATTTAACCTCATTTCTTCTGCTTCTGCTGGATTCCGTCACCAGAATCTCTAAAAAATAGCATTATAAACAACTCCGTTGAAAATGCCGCATTTCCAAAACTTCAAATATACTGTAACAATGTTAGAAATGTTTTGAAGAAATGTTCAACTCTTATATTTAGAGGTGTACATCCGACCTATATAGAGGTGTACGGTCAGTGCAGAATATGAAAATATTTTGAACTTCGAGAAAGGGGAGTGAGGTTAATTATTTGAATCAAATTGTCAAATATTTTAAATTTTTCAAATTTAAGTTGATAATTCTAATAACCTGTAGATTCTAATTTTTATGAGGTAAATTGAGGTATTTTTAATTTTTCAAATTTAAGTTGACTGATAACTTATAGATTGTAATTTTTATTAGGTAAATTGGGAGAAATTTTAAAATTTTAAAATTTAAGTGGATAATTCTAATAACCCGTAGATTCTAATTTTTATGAGGTAAATTGAGGTATTTTTAATTTTTCAAATTTAAGTTGACCATTCTAATAACTCATAGATTGTAATTTTTATTAGGTAAATTGGGAGAAATTATAGATATAAATGTAAAATATAATTATTTTAATAATTAATTTTTTTAGAATTTCTTTTATGAATTAAAGTTATTAATCTAATTTAGTTTAATTTATTTTTTTATGAAACAAGTGTTACGTGTTACTTAGTTTAAATAAAGCTAATTGGAATATGCACTGCTCACATGATCAATTAAAGCTTTCATAAAAATATAGAAATGAAAGTGAAAATGTTTTTTTGGTGAGGGCCTTGTCTTATTGGCTGTAATGAAAAAAATTATTTTAAAGTCAATGAGATGTCAATCGCAAGAAACTTGTTTTGCACAACCAATTGTTTCCTACAAAGTACATGATTGATATAGAGTTGAATGCAATTGTGTTTGTGGCACTCAAAGCATGGGAATATGGAACAAAACTTTTAATGTTATCTCTCAAATGACATCTATCAGAACTCCGTCTTATACACATAAGGTAAAAACATTCATAGAAAAAATTACAATGTACACGAAATATATTTGACAAGCTTGCAAATATCACAACATTATAACAATAATAATATTCTTTATGAAGGACCCGTCGAGTATATGGTATGATTCCTGATTCAATTTCTGACTTATTGGTTTTTAGTTTAGGTACCATAGTTATTGGATTCATTAATAATGCCATGCATTGGGAATTCCCACCTTCTCATTTTGTTATCAAACTTAGCGATTATGTGTTTAATATCTCAACTTCATTACCGCTTACAACTGGATAAAGCTTATACATATTGATGATTTTCATTTCGGTATTAAACTCCTGCTCTGCCTTGGTATGTGGCATGAGTAGGCCTGTCCCTCCGCATTTACTCCTCTCGGGTTCCTTGTCGCATCGACGATGGAGGGCCTGGGTCATGATCCTACGACTAAGATTATTCTAGGGGCTAGATCAATCCTGGTCTCGGGTGCTATGCTTCATTCTACACTTCCATTCCTTGGCACCTATTCTGTTTCCTCCTCGCTTCTTGTAGGCTTGCTCTGTCTATCGGTCCAGAGCCTCGATCAGGTTGGAAGATTTACAAGAGCAGGGTTATGACTTCCCTTTTGATGGGTGGAACCTAGGTATGTGTTCTGGCAATTGAGTCCTAATGTATTTTCTCATTACAGAAGATTATTGTTTCCTATTTCACAAGCTCTGTCACTAATATGTTTGCGGTGTTCTCTGTCTATAAGAATTGCAGCTAAGGGTCCGGGATCTACTAGTTGTCGTTGTATGGTGGTTACTTTGCATGTCTTCATCACTCGAGGGTTTTCGGGTAAGAATCACGTTATGTTTGTTGCCTATACGACAAAGAATGAATCCCCTAGTTATTTGGGGCTAAGATTTCGGTTCTCAAGAATTCTGCTGCTTCTTTTTCCAAAATTTTTAAAGTGAATCCGGATCGAAATGTTGTAATATTTTGTCGGCCGAATGCCATAGTAGTTTAAGAAATGAATACTTTTCTCTGTCACATTGAGAGTTTTGTTTTCCGGCTACAGGTCCTGAAACAATGGCCGCACTGGTGTCATTTCCATGTTTAAGTTGTTGGAAAGTTTTACATTGTTAAGACCCATGAATCTATCTTGGTTGATCGTTGTAATTTGAAATCGTTTCGGAATTTTCTTCATGTTCTAAAGTTCTGGTTCCTTATGAAATGGACTCATGTGTTACTATTGAAAGTGGCAATGCGTTAAGCTTACTATCCTTTTCATTATGAAAGTTAATACGTTCTGGTTCCTCATGAAATGTACTTATGATTTACTGTTTTGGATTATAAATGATTTAAGCTTGCTTTCTGTTAAATTTACAAAGTATTCATGTTCTCGTTTTCTATTCAGTTGATGAGGGAAACATTTACTGTGGTAACGATTGGTCAGGGTTTTCCACTCATTTGATTGTTTATGCGGATCTGTTATGACAACAATTTTGGCATTTTCCCTCTGTGATAATGGGTTATCTATGGTTTCACGCTGCTGTTGTTTTAATAACTAGAAATATCCATTAACTCGCTTGAGGATTGTTTGTGGGGTTCCCTACTCGTGTAGGGCTTCAGAAATCTTACAGAGTTTTGCAATTTATTTATCAATATATCCTTGTAACGTGCTAGCTAGCATGACTTAGGGAACAACCTTTCTTTATGTTGTCACTTCGACTATCTCAAGTCTAACCCTGGTTATCTAGCCATGGGAATAACCCCCTTCTACATTTTAGGTTCCAGTGTTATCTATAATTTTCATTTCTGTTATTCTATATTCCTTGTCCAGAGGTTTCTTGGTATATTTCTAATTTGCAGTTCTATAGCTCACTTATTCAATTAAGGAAATGTTTACCAATTCACAGTAATTTTGCTATAATAGTATTTTACCAAACCATAAAAGATTTGTACATATTCAATTAAGGAAATGTTTATCAGTTCACAATATTTATGCCATAATGATGTTTTACCAAACCATAAAAGATTTGTATAGTTCTTAACGCCAGGGTTGCATGGTCCATAATATAGAAATTCTCCTATGTTCAAAACAGATAATGACTACGGTAGAAGGGTTTCTAATGCTTAAGTTGATCCATTGGTCCCATTTCTACCTTCTTTTCTCTCTATTGGTATAAATATAATTAATTAACCTACTGTTACATTTCAATTATCATTTCCGCATAGAGAGCTCCAACTACATCTTTTCAATCCTAGTAAATGACAGATAATTTAGTTATGTGCAATAGTTAAATTTCCATACCTGAATTCGGAATTCAAAGGAAGTACCCCAATACAAGAGATCACCTCTATTTCCTGCTGCTTGTCAACCAACCGTCCATGAGATTTGTCCTTCGGGACCGAATCTCCCCCCAATCGTACTTGCAAGACCTCTGTTTTCTGCAAGTTGCTAGCACATAGTGCCTATACTATCTGGTCATCACCAGACTTAGTAATCTTTCCCTTATCTTCTGTCATTACAGCACGGTTTTTCCCTCCTCCCACTTCCTTTTCTTGGAAGCATTACACAGTTAGGGGAGGTAGTTAGGGTTTTACTCGCAACTGTCTTTTTCTATCTTCCTACCATGAAAAGTTACGAGATCTGCTGATACTCTAATCATTTCTCATTTTTCAATAGTTAACAATAGTACTCAATTCAACCAGTAATAACAATAATTATTTAGTTTGTTCTTACTTTGGTAAAATAAAATATTTACAGCTTTACTGGGGGCATTACATCTCCCCCTCCTAAAACCAAACATCGTCCTAATGGTTTCCATCCAAAAAAAACCTTGGATAAGCTTCCCCCATGAGCTGTTCATCCTCCCAGGTGGCTTCATCTGACCCAAAGTGCTTTCATTGCACTTTAACCTGGGTGATGGCTCCTTTCCACATCATTACTTCTCTTCGATCTAGTATATTCAGTGGCTCGACCAAGAATTCTTCTTCCGGATCGACCTGAAACACACAATACTTAAGTCAATTTTTCTTTATCAACAAATTTGATTGGCCTACTTAAGACACTTTCTTACATGTATGTCATGCCAACTCACTATGTGCTTAGGATCACAAACTTATTTTTTTACTGACACATGGAAGACATTGTGGACTTGAATATGACTTGGTAGGGTGAGCTGTATGCCACCGGCCCAACTCTTGCTAAGATTTGGAATGGTCCACAAAATCAGGGTTCTAGCCTGGTGCACCCACTCCATTGTAAAGTACTCCTTTTAGCTCCAATTGTCACATACACATGATCTCCTACTTGGTATTCCTTAAAATTTCTCTTCTGGTCTTCGAAGCTCTTTTGCCTATCTTGGGTTGCCTTTAAATTGGATCGCACCTTCTTGACCATTTCTTCCATCTCTTTTAACATTTTAGGGCCTAGCATAAGTCTGTTCTCTGGTCCCCCCCCCCCACTGGAGGGCGTATGACATTTTTGTCTGTACAACACTTCAAACGGGCTCATTTGTAGGGATGTATGATAGCCATTGTTGTATGCAAACTCCAGCAAGTGCAAATAGTCTTCCCACCTGGATGGTTGCTACATCACATATGATCTTAGAATATCTTTTACTACCTGAATCACCCGTTCTGTTTGTCCATCGGTCTGAGGATGATAAGTGATACTGAAACTTAGTTGGGTCCCCAATCCCTCAAACAAAGTTCTCCAAAAGGCTGACGTAAATTTTACATCACGGTCATAAATTATATTTTTTGGTAACCTGTGTAGCCTAAAAATATTTTGCATAAAAATGTTGGCAATCTGTGCCGCCCTGAAAATGGATTGTATTGGTATAAAATGGGTTGATTTGCTTAATTTGTCTACCACCACCATGATGGAGTCATTGTTTCTCTTGGATTCGAGTAATCCTGTTATGAAATCCATAGAGCTGGTCTCCCATTTTCACTCTGGAATTGGTAGCGGCTGCAATAATCCAGCAGGGTGTTGATGCTCTATTTTGACTTGTTGGCATTCCAAGCAACCCCCCCATGATTGACTTTCTCAACTCAAATAATGGGGACCCTTTCTATAAAAGTTTTGGCTAAACACCTTTTTGGATTTTTATTTAGTTGATTGCCCTACACTTTCGTTAATTTTTCATTTTCTTTGGATTCTTGTTTTGATTGCTTTGTTAAAATCGATTTTTTATAAGCTTACCATTGACGCTTTTTTTGCCTCATTTGGTCAACTGGTTTGAAAATGGTACTCCTTTGAAGTCTCATCATTTATCTAGTGTTGGTTAAAAATGCATAAGATGTACAATATTTCATTTTGTAAATAAATTAGTTCAATAATGCATTCATTTTAAATGTCAACTCGTAGTGAGTTTTTACTAACATTTTTCCATTTCTAGTTATGCAGCCAAATCATGAAACATCGAGATTTTAGTAATTTATTCTAATTTTCAAAATAGATCACTAACCTCGAAAACCCAAACATCCAAGTGGTTGTAGTTTATTTTTATTATTTTTATTTAGTTGTTGTAGTTTAGATAATTTCACAATTTAACAAGATTTCATTAAAAAAAATAAAATAAAAAAAAATGATATTAAATCTTAATTTAATTTAATTAAATTAATATATAAATAATTTAATTAAATTAAAAGTATATATATATAACTTATTTCGCAATCGGGAAATCGCATCAGAGGTTTCATATGTGACAAGTTTAATGAATCCCGACACCTCCCGATGCCGATCACTGATTTAACAAAAGTTTTATCATATCACATTGGATATTGTTTATCAGATCGAGACTTTTCCACTATATACATCTCTAAAACCCCGAAAATTCCCCGATTTACCGATTGCAAAAAGGGCATGAAGCGTTAACTTGTTTTGGGTTTGGTTTAGTTTAATAAATTATTCATACGTATGAGTAACGTGGAATGGTAGTTATGAAAGAGGTATGGAGTGAATAAAGGTAATATAAGTTAGCTTGTATTTATTTTTATTTTTATTTTTATTAGCTTAAATTTAATATTTAAATAATAAATTTTAAATTAATTAATTTAATTAATATATAAAATTAATTAATTTAATTAAATCTAAAATTAAATATTTTAATTATTTAGATTAATTAATTTATAAATAGTTTATTATTAATTAGTTTGGTTTATGATTAATTAAATTAGAATTAATTAGAATTCTAATTTAGGATTAGATTTTTAACTAGAATTTTGATTTTTAGTGCAGCAACAGAAATTCCAGAATTGTGCTATCGTTGATTCACCAACTTTGGAGGCTCATAGATTGAGTTTAACTTAGCCAAATGAGGCCCAGAATAGCTCATTGGAAAGATAAAATCAAGGAGTATATTTCTGAGGAGGTTTCACTAACAGATTTGGTCATTTATTGGGTCAAAAAGCAGGCAGAAGATCAAGCTCCGAATTTTAAAAAACAAAATCAATTTTATGAGTTTTATTTTCATTTGCCCAAGCCTCCTCTAATTGCATATTCGCTCATCAATGATATTCTTGGCCAATTAAATCATCCCAGACATCAATAGAGAGCTTATATTTTATTTTCAATTATTTATTTAAATATAATTTGATTGGATTTGTTTTAAATGCCAGAAATGATATTTTGTTGTTCGCATTTTTAATTTATTTTGATTTCTTTTTGCAGGAAAACAGTAAAAAAAAATGGAGAAAAGGATCTCAACCAATGAGAAGGTTCCAACAATTAAAGACTCGAACTTTGAGAAAATAAAATTGGATTTGGCAGATTTCTCTTCAACAACTTTCCTCTCAAGAATTCATTCGCAAATAGTATAAATAATAGATTGCAGAATGGAATAAGGGGCTGCTCTCCTCTGCAATTTTAGACTTCTAAAAACACTACTGTAATAGGAATTTAGAGTTGTAGGAGAGAGGAGAGAAAATATCAGATCTCGGGATTGTTGAGGATTTTCCCTTTGTATCTTCAATTCTGCATGAGGGGTAGAGTTTGTGCTATTGTGGCTCTAGTTTTGAAGGAAGAAGTTCAAGCCATGTAAAGCGCTGTTGGAGACCAAGGTCAGAGAAATGGATGCAATAAATTGGTATTTTTAATACTACTGTTTCAAATATAAGTTTCATTTTTTATGGTAACAAGAGTTTATCATTTTATTCATGTTTGTGCACTATTGTCAATATGGGTAATTTGCCTCAATGTTGTTATTATGTATCTCCGTTTTTATAGAATAAATTTTGATTTCTGAGTAACTACTTACTCATAAATCTATTTTATAAAACTGATTTATTAAATAGTAATGTGTTATGAACTATTTCTGCATATTATTGTTTAATTATTGGATTTATTGATTTGATAATCAATATCATTTTTGTGAATTACTTCCTAGAATGTTGTTGGTTTATTATTTTAGTTAATAGGTCTCAATAGGATGTGTTTTGGTATCCATAATATCAGTTAATTGAAATACTTCACTAACTTGATATTCATTACAAACAAGATATGTTTAAATCCCAATATTTTAATTATCTTGCTCTTAGTTGGGTTAGATCTATATCTGCCTAATTAAGATAGGATTTAGATTATTTTCTTTTGCTTTCTTTATAGAATAAGCTTGCGTTTAGAGTAATTTCTACATTCTTCTAAGTCGTCTTCTCGAAGATGAAAAATTTTAGTTGTGGCTTGACTGAACCCAAATCAGCTTAAGGGTCATTCTCTTTCCTGATCAACAAGAAGAAGTGATGTGATATCCTTATCTATTGGTAGTTAAAGATACATCATAAACCAATAGAAATAGGGAGAAGGTAATTGGACCTATTTAAACCAGTCGGAGCCACCAGACCAAACGGAAAAGGAGCTGCTTTAAGGTCCGGACCGGGTGGTTATCCCCTAGTGTTGTTGCAACGATTTTCGAGGCATCAACACTTTTGGCGCTAGAAGGAGGGCTTGAGATTTTTGTCTATTGGAGTCTTTTCAATTTTAATATTTTATTTATTGTGATGGCTCCTTTTAAACTTCTAATTTGGAGTTGTATGCTTGGACGTGCATCTTCCAATACTCCACCCAAAGTGGTAAAACTCTTGTCTCAGGTAAAGTTTAATGGTAAGAAAAATTCTTCTACGTTTAATCATGTCTATCAATTTATTCAAAATGTTTCAAATTATAATTTTCAAGGAATTGATGAAGGCATTTTATGCATAATTTTTACTCTCACATCTGTGGCAAAAGCTAGAAACTGGTGTAGAACTCTTCCTGTTGCCTCAATTCGCAGCTGGGATCAATTTGTTACAATTTTCATTTGTAAATTTGATGTCTATGATTATGAACAAGTATGTGAAGAAATTGAATATCTATGAAGATTTGAAAATAAGTCTGTTAGAGATTTTAATATTTGATTTCACTGGAATTGTTTAAGATTTTAAGTTGAAGATAAACCTACGAAAGAAGAATCATTAGATTGGTTTGAATATCTTTGTTCTCTTCCACCCATTCCCAATCCATATGAAATTAATTCAAGCTTTGTTCCATCCCCTTCCAATATAAATGAGAATTCGAATATGGATGTGCAAATAAATTGTGATGAAGTGGTTTCACAAAGTCTGGAAAATATTTCTTGTCAAATGCAAGGAGACAACAACAATGATTTTGGAGAAAGAACCGCTTTGAAATCTGAAAGCTACTTTGAGGTAAATTCAGAAAATCAGATTGGAAATCAGCAAGTGCAAGCAACAATCAAAGTAAATAATAAAATGCAAACTGCTGTACAAATTTCTGAATTTTTCCATGATGAACAAATGCCAAAATCAGAGTAGCAAAGTAGCCTTCTTCAAGAAAGCATGAGCACGCAATGGAATGATCTACAATCCGAAATTTACAATGAGCATAATGCACAAGAGTTCTCAAATAGAGACACTTTTAAATACATTATTTCAAGTTCACATTTTTCCCTTTATCATGATATTTTTAATGATGGTAATTTTTCACCTCTTGGTATTAATGATATTTCAAAAAATACAGAGGCTGATCTAAATGAATTATCATTAAGTTTCTATCAAGATAGAGAAGCAATTAATGATCATTCTTTTGCCATTAATGAACATGAGATTCTTGTTCCTCCTTGTTTAGATATATTGGATGAGATTGAAGGGAATTCTAAAGAATCTTGTAAAGTCATTTATGATAATTACTCTGACATCGAGGATGTTGATTTCTATTCTTCTCAAGAGAATCCTCATGATAAAATTCAAATAACATCTGAGAATGAGGAACGCTTCAATTTATAAATTATCCCAACCAATTCTCATTTTAGAGTAGAAAATTATCTTCATGATTTCACCATTCAAGAAAACATTCCAATTTATGATTCATATCATGATCAAGCTCTCATTCCTACTCATAATTATAATTCGTTTTCTAGTTCACAAGTTGGAATTCGAAATTACTCAAATTCCATAATTCTGGCCAATCCCTGTGAAAAAGAAATCATTTCAAAATGATCCCAATTGTATTGTAACATTAGTTGTAACAATAGTGATTTCATTTTATTTTTGTTTCCTCACTTCTTTTGTTTAAAATTAGATTTTATTTCTAATCTTATTTTTTAGATTTTTGACACTTTATGCTGGCATATTGAGCACTTTACTATCAAACATTCAATTGATGCATTGTTCTGTTGGAAAATTGAAATTTCATATTATAATCATGAGCATCAAAAGCTATTTCAACTTCAATTTCAATCAATGCTAATTTTTATCAAACACTTCTATCTTTTCAAAGGCAATATCAACAAGAGAATGTATTTTTGCAATTTGGCCAGCAATCCAATTTAATTAACAATTTTCCATTTTATTTGAAAGATTTCCATCCATTTTTCATTAGCTTATTTGAAAATTATTTGGAAATTTTTCCTTCGAGGAAAATTGTTATGGCTTAACATTTGTACATAACAATAACAATTTTTTTCAGGGCTTTGAATTTGAAAACTCACATCCACAATCTGGCCTATCATCTCCTCTTTTGAACATTTCCTAATCATTAATGGAAATCCATCCAGATTTTTATGATCCAATTGGTATTGAAGTGGATAGTCAATTTCAAGAGAACGAAATTTTAATTAAGTTACTAACAATAACTGTACATTCTGATTTCATATTTAATTTTCTTAGTTTAATTACGTTTGTATTTTTATTACTAACATTTGAACTGTACATACATGTAGGAATTAAAATGAGAAAATGGTTACACTGGAAATATGACTATACCTAGTCATTTTCATGTATATGGTTAGAATAGGAGTAGAATTAACTTAGTTAATTTGTTTTATGTAGTTAATTTGTTTTTAATAGTTGTGTAAATTAAAAAATAAAACAAAGCAATCAACCCTTCTCATGCATGGTCAGTGAAAACATTTTCTTCCTATCAGAAAATTTTAATTCTTTCTTTCCTTTTTAAACTTTCTTACATCAATATCTCTGCTCTATCTATTTTGAATAATGTCTTGATTAAATTCAATTAAAGTTGCACTTGGCATCGATTGCCTCAAAACCACTTTTCTTCTTTTCGAGATTTACTTCTAAGATTTTCTTTTGGAATTTATATGATAAAGGTTGAGGATATAAAATCTTCATGATCTCATTATCCCATGAAATGCATGACTGTCTATGATAAGTTTAATTATGAATCAATCATTATTAGTCAGTCTAACCTTTCGTGGTAATCATATGAAGTTCATATTATCTTTCTCGAAATTTGTTAAGCTGACCTTAAGGATGTCCATTTTGCTGTGTGCACACATTCAAATCTGTTTTGACATTTTTCCTCAATTAGTGGCTTTATTTCATTCTGATCTTTAGTTTATTATTTGATGCTACAATACGCATCATATTTATTTACTAAAAGCATTATTAAAGAGTCACTATAGCAATACAAATTTTTTTCAAGCTAATTCGGAATGAGCAGAGGTAATAAATTGTTATTTCAATTCAAAAGGGAAGACTATTTTCATATTTATTGCTGGTAAATTTATATTTTCTGAGCATGAATAAACATATTTTATTTAAGCTGATTACTCACTCTGATTTAGAATAAATGATGAGATGATTTTGAACCAAGTCAAAATTTTGATAAATCGAAGCAAGAATTTGAAGATTCATAAGGTAAAATTTACAGACAAATTCCTTCCAGATATGCATTTACAAGTTGATTTTCCTCTATTATTAGTTTATCTTTTCCTTAGTTTATTTTTGATTCGTGTTCTATTTTATTTACTAGTTTTCATTTGTTTTCAAAACTTGAAGTAAGCAACAAACCCATTTCAAATTTGCAACAAATTCAAGGAAATTTTATTTTTGATTCATTAGAATTTAAGAATTTTTTTAGCTTTCCTCTCATTCATTAGAAAACCAAAGTGAAATTTAAAACATTATCGCAAAATTTATGTCTGAAATGTTTCAACCTGATTTTCATATTGCTAATAAAATATCTCTGATGTATTACCTCACTCATATGCCATATCGCATTTCGCATATCGAAGATTTGCAAGTGAAGTATACTTCCATTATCATGAATCGCCGATCTCCGATAAATGAATTTACCGATATTGCAATGACCACATAATTCTGGGCCTGATATGAAATTCAAATCAAATTCATAAAAATATCGCGTCCGCTCAATTGTAATAATGATAGGAGCATGACTTTAAAAGGGGTCGATGTCTCGGATCCAATATGTTATCAAACTTTCATCATAAAATTATCGGGTCCACTCTTCATCGCATATCGGCGTATTGAGAATTGTTACATCGTGCACTTAAGATTGCCGATCACCGATTAGTTATGTCATCCATCACATCGCCGCTTCCTTGCACTTTTATTTATGACCATATCATTATTTTGAATCTGCGATGCGCGATGTGAAAAGAAAAAATTGCAAGATACAGTGTGCGATATGATTTTTGTGACATAACTATCCCCAATCCCTAAAATAATAGCTCTTTAACAATGTGATCGCTTCATTTCATTGCACATGTTCTCATCGCATGTTGTTAATCGGAAATTTTCCATCGCAATCTCCATACAATAGCTTCCAATGCATGCCTCTAAGCCATTAAGATTTAATCAATATATGGCATAGAAACAAAGGTGAAGTATTGCAAATTAAACTTGAAACATGGTGAAGAAACATGTGATGTGACTTATCTGATACGGCGATGTGTTATTTTAAAAGCGAGCTTGGGTAACCACTATGGTAAGAAAGCAGTTATTGACCAATTTGCAGCATATTTAAATCATTTTGATTTCTCAATATTTCAGTTTTAAATATATAATTCCATAATTAAAAATGGAATTCAAGGCCTTTCTATCTTCATATTTAAATTTTATCATCTTGGATTTGGTCTTGATTCTGAACAATTTATAAAATCATGGAGTTTATATGAAACTTATAATAATTTGAGAAACAGTCATTACTGCAAATTCTCATTCTCATTTCTGATGCATTGATTCTAATTTCAATTCCCTTAAACACTAAGCATTTCATCTTTACATTTTACTGCTTGCTTTAGTGTAAATAAAATAAATAATGATTTTGGGTTATAGGATTTTGGTTAGTTTGACTTCTTCATGTTTTTAATTTTAATTAAAATAAGAAGTGAGCTAGTTTGGAGAAACTAATACCTTTCAGGTAAGATCAAAAGAAATTCTCCAATGGTAAGATTCACATACCCACTTTCATTAATTTCCATTTCGTTAATTTACTTTCATATTTGTTTTTAAATTATGCTGATATAAAAATCTGTTTTGTAGCTTTTCATAAAAGCTTCCAATCCTCTTCCAGATCATATTTTCGAAGTCCTATACTTTTTTCTTGGCTTTATTTCAATAAGCAGCGATAATCCTCATTGAAACAACTACACCAGGAAGTTTCTGAGCCTTTAGTTTGTTTCTTTAAATATTCTTTTTATTAGAAAATAATTAAAATAATGCTTTGAAACAAGAATATTGACATCAGATAGAAAATTTTCATTGTGGCTGAATTTTACAATCACTGTTATCTAAAGCCTAAAGCATTTACAACCCTGCAAGGTATGATTTTTCTAAATCTCGACATAAGAAGAAATGATTACACAATTATTTTCTTTTTCTTCATATTGTTGAGACATTGGTATAAACATTCTTGTTTGAGTTTATCTTTTGAAACTTCGATTTCCTTTCCACTTTTAAAAGTTCTTCATTTTTGTTTTGTTTGCTGATATCTTTTCTCATTTTAGCATAAGAATTCTTTTCTTTAGGATTTCAATTTTGATTTTGGCGACTTTGCCATTATTTATATGGAAGACCTACTTGTTACCTAACAATGGTCAGCATACATAGAGAAAAATTGTTAATAATCACCTATTAGCTTTTTCTTAAATCTCTTAGTGAAGTTTGATTTTCTTATTATAAAGGTAGATATACTTAAGGAAGAGATTACCAATCAAGAGAAGTTGGAAAAGTATCATAAAATCTGGAGAAATTTCTTTTTCATCCAAATTGTAATCATTTTGAGATTTCAAAATTTTATTAAGATCTTTCAAAATTCTATTATCAGTAAAGAAAAAGTTATTTATAACAAAGTAAAGACACTTTACAACAAAGCACCTTTAACTCTGAAATTGTCATTCTTAACTTTTAAGAAGTCAATGATTCTCCCTATCCTAGAAAGTCTTATTTTTCTAGAGTGTGATTTAGAAATATATTTAAACTTAAAAGATAAGAGGTCTCATCATGAGCCTTCTTACCATGGTCATAGGGAAAAATAGGCTGACATTACCAACACTGCTAAACAAACTAGGGTAATGACTTATGATTGCAAACAATTATAAGACAAGGGGTCTCATCACGAGCCAACTTGTTCAATCCAATTATAACCATTGAATGGCATTGTCAACTATCTGGCCACCAAACCAGGACAATGGCTTTTAAGATTTATAACAAAAATTAAAAAAAATAAAATTAAAAAAATGGAAAATTGAAAAATAATACATATATAAATGGATTTATCTCTAGGTCAATAATTCTTAAAGAGATGGGATTTTGAAAAATTGATGATTAAAAGGTAACCCTCTCGAGACTATAGATGTTTGCTGGCAGCAGTGGTTCTACCTGTGACAAATGAGTATATTTTAAAAGCTAAGTTGTAAAGTGACCCTTGCTTTATCTCTACAACTAATTAAGGAATGATATAGAGTTTTGAAATATTTTCATTTATGAGAAATTTTAAGAAAATTTACAGTTAGATGATTCTGGCTTTTATTCAGATTAATGAACCTAGTCGAACATTTCAAACATAATTTTTCTTCTTTATTTTTTTTTACTTTAATTTTCAGAAAATCTCATTCATATCAAATAGAGATAACTGGTTCTTCTCCCGTGTGTTGCCATTGTTGTGGTGAAAACACAACCCCCCCATTATTGACTTGTTCAACTCAAATAATGCGGACCCTTTCTATAAAATTTTTGGTTAAACACCTTTTTGGATTTTTATTTAGTTGATTGACCTACGCTTTCGTTAATTTTTCATTTTCTTTGGACTCTTGTTTTAATTTCTTTGTTAAAATCGATTTTTTATAAGCTTCCCATTGACGCTTGTTTTGCCTCATTTGGTCAACTGGTTTGAAAATGGTACTCCTTTGAAGTCTCATCATTTATCTAGTCTCGGTTAAAAATGCATAAAATGTACAATATTTCATTTTGTAAATAAACTAGTTCAATAATGAATTCATTTTAAATATTAACCCGTAGTGAGTTTTTACTAACATTTTTCCATTTCTAGTTATGCAGCCAAATCATGAAACATCGGGATTTTAGTAATTTATTCTAATTTTCAAAATAGATCACTAATCTTGAAAACCCAAACATCCAAGTGGTTGTAGTTTATATAATTTCACAACTTAACTAAATTCATTAAAATAAAATCAAAATAAAAAATGATATTAAATCTTAATTAAATTAAATTAAATTAATATAAAATTAATTTTACAAATAGTTTACTATTAATTAGTTTGGTTTATGATTAATTAAATTAGAATTAATTAGAATTCTAAGTTAGGATTAGATTTTTAACTAGAATTTTGATTTTTAGCTCAACAACAGAAATTCCAGAATTGTGCCATCATTGACCCACTAACTTTGGAGGTCCATAGATTGAGTTTTACTTAGCCAAATGAGGCCCATAACAGCTCATTGGAAAGATAAAATCAAGGAGTATATTTCTCAGGAGGTTTCACTAATAGATTTGGTCATTTATTGGGTCAAAAATCAGGCAGAAGATCAAGCTCTGAATTTAAAAAAACAAAATCAATTTTCTGAGTTTTATTTTCATTTGCCCAAGCCTCTTCTAATTGTAGATTCACTCATCAATGATATTCTTGGCCAATTAAATCATCCCAGGAATCAATAGAGAGCTTATATTTTATTTTCAATTATTTATTTAAATATAATTTGATTGGATTTGTTTTAAATGCCATAAATGATATATTGTTGATTGCATTTTTAATTTATTTTGATTTCTTTTTGCAGGAAAACAGTAAAAGAAATATGGAGAAAATGATCTCAATCAATGAGAAGGCTCCAACAATTAAAGATTGGAATTTTGAGCAAATAAAATTGCATTTGGCAGATTTCTCTTCAACAAACTTTCCTCTCAAGAATTCCTTCACAAATAGTATAAATAATAGATTGCAGAATGGAATAAGGGGCTGCTCTCCTCTGCAATTTTTGACTTCTAAAAACACTACTGTAATAGGAATTTAGAGTTGTAGGAGAGGAGAGAAAATCTTAGATCTGGGGATTATTGAGGATTTTCCCTTTGTATCTTGAATTATGCATGAGGGGCAGAGTTTGCACTATTGTGGCTCTAGTTTTGAAGGCAGAAGTTCAAGCCATGTAAAGGACTGTTGGAGACCAAGGTCAGAGAAATGGATGCAATAAATTTGTATTTTTAATACTACTATTTCAAATATAAGTTTCATTTTTTATGGTAACAAGAATGTATCATTTTATTCATGTTTGTGCACTATTGTCAATATGGGTAATTTGTCTCAATGTTGTTATTATGTATCTCTATTTTTATGGAATAAATTCTGATTTCTAAGTAACTACTTACTCAGAAATCTGTTTTATAGAACTGATTTATTAAATAGTAATGTGTTATGAACTATTTCTGCATATTATTGTTTAATTATTGGATTTATTGATTTGATAATTAATATCATTTTTGTGAACTACTTCCTAAAATGTTGTTGGTTTATTATTTTAGTTAATAGGTCTCAATAGGATGTGTTTTGGTATCCATAATATCATTTAATTGAACTACCTCATTAACTTGATATTCATTACAAATAAGATATGTTTAAATCCCAATATTTTAATTATCTTGCTCTTAGTTGGGTTAGATCTATATCTTCCTAATTAAGATAGGATTTAGATTAGTTTCTTTTGCTTGCTTTATATAATAAGCTTGCGTTTAGAGTAATTTCTACATTCTTTTAAGTCATCTTCTCGAAGAGGCAAAATTTTAGTTGTGGCTTGACTGAACCCAAATCAGCTTAAGGGTCATTCTCTTGCCTGACTGATCAGCAAGAAGAAGTGATCTGATATCCCTGTCTATTGGTAGTTAAAGATACATCATAAACCAATAGCGATAGGGAGAAGGTAATTGGACCTAGTTAAACCAGTCGGAGCCACCACACCAAACGGAAAAGGAGCTTCTTTAAGGTCCAGACCGGGTGGTTATCCCCCAGTGTTGTTGCAGCAATTTTCGAGGCATCAACAGGTACCCCAGGTGTCCTGCATAAGGAATCTTATGAAATTCATCTAAAATCACATTTTTAATGTTACCTTTGTTGGGTACATATAGTCTCTTTTTGTAACTCAGCATGCTGGCAGCATCCATCGCATATCCTTGCTGATATTCACGACTGGTTGGGTTTTGAACTTGCTGTCGTATTTGCTAATAATTTTGATCTTGCTCTGTTGCCTTTTTAATGATCTCATTGATAGTAGTCCGCCCTTCGCTGTAAGGAATTTTGTAGATGCAATGTACCTTTCGACTTAAAGCTTCAGCTACTTGGTTTTCTTTCCCCTTCAGATGTTTAATCTTGAAATCAAATCTACTTAGGAAATCCACCCATCGTGCCTGCCTGGCATTTAAGGTAGGCTGACTGAAATAACTAGTCAAGCTATGATGGTCCGTCGTGAACAAAAATTTCTTCCCCATCAAATAGTGACACCACATCTTTAAAGTGTGAATGACAACAACTAGCTCCAAATCATAAGTGGAATATTTCTATTCATGCTCTTTTAGTTTTCTGGACTCATAGGCGATTACTATACCTTCTTACATTAATACTCCTCCTACTCCTTCCTTACTCGCATCTGCGCACACCACATAGTCCTTCCCTGGGTCTGCTATGCTTAATATAGGTGCGGTGGTGACTAGATGCTTGAGCTGTTCAAAACGTTTTTTGGCATCTGGCAATCCATTTAAAATTTTTTCCCTTTTTCTGCAGGGAAGTGATAGGATAAGCCACTCTTGAAAAACCTTCCATAAACCACCTATAATAACTTGCTAATCCCATGAAGGATCTTATATCCACTATGTCCTTCGGAATTGGCCATTCCATTATGGTCCTTATCTTCTCAGGGTCCACAACGATTCCATCTTTAGTGATAATATGTCCCAAGTACTGAATATGTTCCTTAAATAAGTCACACTTGCTATACTTGGCATCTAATTGATGTTCCCGAAGAATTTGCAGTACCAGTCTGAGGTGTTCCTTATGTTCTTCAATATTCTGAGAATATATCAGTATATCATCAATAAAAATTAACACAAACTTGTCTAAATACTGATCAAATATGTCGTTCATTAAGCACATAAAGGTCTCAGGGGCATTGGTTAACCCAAAGGATAGTACCATGAACTCGTAGTGTCCATAGTGAGTTCTAAAGGCAGTTTTGGCTATGTCCTCCTCTTTGATTCTGATTTGGTGGTACCCTGATCTCAGATCAATTTTTGAGAACACTGTTGATTCTTTTACTTGGTCAAAAAGTTCATCAATATGGGGTAAGGGGTACTTATTCTTAATTGTCAATTTATTCAATTGTCAATAGTACATGCACATATGAAGGGTCCCATAATTCTTCTTAATGAACAGCACGGGAGCTCCCCAGGGCGACACACTGGGGTGGATGTAATTTTTATCCAACAACTCTTGTAATTGCATTTTCAGTTCTGTTAATTCTAGCGTGCTCATCCGATTAGGCACCCAGGACACCGAGGCTGCTCTTGGCATCAATTCAACAGTAAAGTCTATGTCTCTCTTGGGTGGCAGTCTTGGTGTCTCTTTAGGGAACACGTCTGCAAATTCTTGAACCACTAGAATACTTTCCAAAGTGGAAGTCTTGTCCTTTGAGTTGGCATAACCAACTTGAATGGCATAAACCTGGCATCTTTTCCTGATGCACTTTGCCAATTGAGAGGCAATTATTGGCCGAATTTGCATCGGCCTCAGAATACCTTGCATCTCCTACTTTTCCCCTAGTTCATTTTGGTAGCAGATTGTTTTTGTTTTACAGTTTATAATGGACCAACTTCTTTCCATCCAGTCCATGCCTATCAACACATCATATGATCCAAAGGGAAGTATGTTTAAATCTACCATCAAATATTGGCCTTCTATCTTGAGTGGGAAGTTATTGACATTAGCTAACACATGCCTCTTTGCCCCTATCGCCAGCTGAGCTAGCCAAGGGTTTTTAAATTCGATAGATTGTAATTTACATTTTTCCACAACCTAAGGACTAACATTGATTAATGTATCTCTAGGGTCAATTAAAATAGATACAGTTTGATTGAAGATCTTACCTGCAAACTCCACCATAGTCGGCTGATATTCTGCTTGATGATCTTTGAGAGCAACATTAATTTTCGGTATACTCTAGGCCACGTCACCTACCGTAGATGCTTCATGGATCTGTGAAACCTATTTAGTACCCTTTCGATGAGGACAATTCTTAGCGTAATGTGGCCTGCCACAACCCTAAGATTGCACTGGAGGTCTTGTTGTCCCTTCGTTGAAAACTTTACCATATTGCTCATTGAATCTAGATTCAGTGGGTGGCTTCAATCTGAGCTAGTTTTTAGGTAAGTTCCTATGGTTTTGCCCTTTGGAAAATCCTTTGCTAAAACTTCAATGATTCCCCTTTGTTATAGACATATTTGGGCATTACAAACCCAATCACATATGTCCATAAACCAAGGGATTCTAAGTCCCTAAAAGTGTTGTTTCATACCCTAAAGGAGAAAGGTCAGCTAACTACATCATCTCCCAGAAGTTCTCCATGAAAAACTACTCAGAATTGGTCAAAACTAGACCATCTCACATGCTCCATAGTCAGCGTGTGATGCATCGCACCTACTACACATGGGAGGTGAGATGCATCTTGAAAAGTCCTTCTATAGGGTGCGATGAGCGAGAATAGACAAATGGAAGAGACAGTTTGCTAAGCGGATGATCAAGGAATCTTCTAGAAACTTCTCATATGACACTTGCCTCTCAGAATTCGCCCAAGGATGAGTAAGAGATCAATGAAATCTCCAAGTGGAGCCAAGAACTATCAGTGGAATGACACTAATAAAAAACCTAGAGCTGACTCACACCTCTACAAATATCTATATATGGATCCCTCATCCCAGAGATCCAGGAGGTTAGAGGCTGGAATCTTGTATCTTGTAAGGAAGTGTTGTTGGTTTCCTGGTGGAATATCATAGTGTTGGCATTATGTTTCTGGTATGGTTATATGTTACAGATGTTATACTTGATGGAAACACCCATGGCATGGCTCTCAATATGATGAGAATTAAGAAGTACACAAGAGAAAAGTTCATGGAATTTTATGCAGAGAAAAGTTTATAAAAGTTTATTTCATGTGGAGAAAAGTTCACGGAATTTTATGCAGAGAAAAGTTTATTTCATGTGGGAAAACTTACCTTTGGTCCATGGTATTTAGTCCTTGGAATTTGAACCTATGGTTTTTGGACCATGGCATCTCGACAGACGTGTTGATCCCTAGTATTGAGTTGATGGTATTGGTTTGTTATGGTTTTGGCCCGTGGTATTGGTCCATGATTTGAGGAAGAGCTTGCCTATATAAAGCAAAGGAGATCATTTGGCTTGTGTGTGCTTTTGGGTTGAATATCTTAAGATCTGAAATATAGGGTTATTGTTTCAAAAGCTCGATCTATATGAAAGTGAAGTGGAAAGCGAATCTGTGAAGGGTGATCTCTCGAGCGCTGCAACTGTGGAAGTGCGGAGGCACCGTAGGAGACGCCGCAGGAGGCGCCGTAGGAGACGCCGCAAGAGGCGCCGTAGGAGACACCATAGGAGGCGCCGCAGGAGATGCCACAGAAGGCGCCACAGGAGATGCCGTAGAAGGCGCCACAGGAGACGCCACAGAAGGCACCGCAGGAGACACCACAGAAGGCACTGCAGGAGATGTCACAGAAGGCGCCGTAGGAGACGCCACAGGAGGCGCCACAAGAGACGCCATAGGAGGCACCACAGGAGGCACCGCAGGAGACGCTGCAGGAGGCACCACAGGAGATGCCACAGGAGGCGCTACGTGAGACACCGCAGGAGGCGCTGCAGAAGGTGTTCTGGGTTTAGTTTTCTGTTATTGTGGATCTGGTTGTCTGGGTGACTTACTGGTACTTGATGATCATTTGATATTTATGGATCCAGTTTGAAAATTTATGAAAAGTGGTCCTTGAAAGAAAAGAAGTAGGGGGTTGTAGCTCCCTTTCCAGGAGGGACTGGAAAACGAGAGAGAGTTGTAGCTCTCTGCAGGTTGCAGCCTGCGTACTGGTAAAGGACTGCACCAGTACATTGTAAAAGGAGTTTCTAATTTAAAGAAGATAGAGACGTATTGCAGCAGGTGGTTTTCACCGACATTGGGTTTCCACCTTATATCTGGTGTTCTTTGATGTGACTGTCTGTTTTTCTTGTTCATGCTCATTGTTTTATTGTACTGATATGCAAAAATAATTCAAAGTATAAATAAGGAAGAATTGTTAAAAGGACTAGATAATACTGATTCACCCCCCCTCTCAGTATTATTTTCAACAATTGGTATCAGAGCAGGTCCTTCTAAAGAAGCTTGATCGCTTGAAGGAAGATCTTTCATTATGAGCAACTACGAGAGGGAAGCATCTATCAGGCCACCGGTTTTTTATGGGACAAACTTCAATTATTGGAAGGTAAGAGTTACTTCCTATCTTCAATCTCTTGGTACAGAAGTTTGGAACATCGTTGAGACAGGCTATGCTTTTCCTTCAACTACTCCTACAGATGCAGATGAGAAGAAGAAGTATGAAACAAATGCAAAAGCAGTCAGTACCCTATTGGGATGCTTATCTCAAACAGAGTTTGTGAAGGTTATGCAATATAAATCAGCAAAAGAAATATGGGACAAGATTGTCTTGAGCTATGAAGGAGATGAACAGGTAAAGCGTGCTAAAATTCAAACTCTCAGGATTCAGTATGAGACTCTCAAGATGTATAATGATGAAAGTGTGGCTAACAATTTTCTTCGGGTAGATGAAGTTGTTAATTGTATGAAAAATTTGGGTGAAGAAATAAAAGAGGCTATTGTGGTTGAAAAGGTTCTAAGATCATTGTCCCCCAAGTTTGAATCTAAAGTATTTGTAATAGAGGAAAAAGAAAATCTATGAATTCTTACTATGTCTCAGCTACATGGAATTCTAACTGCTTATGAAATGAGAAAGGGAGGTCCATCAGATAGAAGAGAAGCTGCTTTCAAGGCATCAGGCAAAGGAGATTATTATGAAGCAAGCCACGTCCCAGAAGAAGAGAAGAAGAATCAAACTTTGTCAGAAATCTTCAAAGGGGTTCTGGAAGGTTCAGAGGTAAGTTACCTTTTAAATTCTTTGCTTTTGGAAGAGTAGGTCATTATGCTGCAAAATGTCCTTATAAGGATAAAGGAAGGGAACCTACTAGATGGAACAAGAAACAGAGTGCAAGTAAGAAAAGCTACTACACTCATGAAGATAGTGATGGTCTATCAAACAGTGATGAAGATGAACGAGGTAAAGAATATAAATTGTTAATGGCATTTGAAGATGATGATTATATGGATGCTATAGATGTGGATAACCTTTTTGAAGAAATTACTAGACTCAAGAGATGTATAGAAGAAAAGAATATGATCATTGATACTCTACAATTTCAAATTGATGAAAAGGAAAAACATTTTGAAAAGTTAGAAGGTGAAATTGTTGCTCTTAGAAAAGAGATTGAGAAAACAAAAGCTATTAATCTTAAGTTTGTCAAAGGATCTGAAACTCTGGATGAGATTATCAATGTACAACGTTCTCCTCTAAACAAGACAGGATTGGGCTATAATGGAGAAACTTCTCAAGCATCCACTTCAAAAAGTTATCTTGATGCAGCAAAAAGGAGTGAGCAAAAGCACAATGGAGACTATCAGGTAAAGCAGGGACAAATTGCAAACAAAGGCTATCAGGGGAAATCTGTTTTAAGAGTGAACAAAAGCTACAACCAGCCACAGGTAAAGTCTTCTCAATTTGGTTCAAGAATGAATAACAATAGAGATTACAATCACTTGGCCGGTAGATTTGATAACGCAGAAGTTTCTTCAATGGACAATGTTTTTCTTGTCATAACTTTGGTCACAAAGCAGCTCAATGTGTTGCATATAA
>APFE030472805.1:0-14719 GCA_000404065.3 Pinus taeda | reverse complement strand
ATTCATTTCAATATAAAACTTTAATAATTTATATAACTTTACCGTAATTCTATTAAATTTTTAATCAAATTTGAAATGAAATTAATAAAATCTATACCCGAAGAAGTTTAAAAAACCCATTCACATGCAAATTTTAATTACTCACATAAAAGTCGATAGGCTTTCTGTTAATTAATAAAAACTACCACCGCAGAAGTTTAAAAAAATCCACTCATACGTAAAATTTTAATAACTCGTATAAACACTCGATAGGCTTAGCAACCTCTGAAGAGAACTCTAGTTCGAATGGAACACAACTTCGAGAATGGTCAAACTCATCAACGACTGCAAGAAAGTACAATAAATGTTGCGCGTCACTTTATTGATCGCATACTGCTGCCCAACGATCGGTGAAAGTGATTTTACAACCAAAAAAGCTGAATGTGTACGATTTGTAAGCCACAAAGATAGTGACAGGTAACACCCAGATCGCCTGTTGCCATGCTCGCCCAAAGGTGAAGTTCCAACTACTTCCTGCCATCTATAATAGTGATAAAACTGGGAAAACGACTGGTTCTGCTACCATTCATGGCAAGAAAAATTGAAGACTGATTGATGCTACTGCAATTCCAAGCCTGAAGGTCAAATATCAAATGGAAGCTCGTCGAGGGCAAAGCTTTAACTAGACTTGACTTTTGGAATGGCTGCCCAGATTTAATATGGATTGTTTGCTCACTCTGACAATCGATTCACCATTAAAAAAATTCAAATCAACCTTTCAAACATTATGCTAATTGGAACGATAAGCTTCAAATTTACTTCGATTTTCAAAGGTACCATGTAAATGAATCCCATTTGCATAGTGTTGAAACTATCTGAACCCTTAAAAGTATTAAAAACATATAGAGTAAATTTTGTCTCAGAGAAATGCAAATACAAAAGCCTTCACCATGACTGAAAAAATTAGCTTGGATTCCGCAATATTTTCCCTCGCTTCATTTTTCTTTTAACTAGTCTACTATCTGTTACAATGACAACTGTAACTCGACTCTTTAAACACGCCCAACCTATTATATTTGGCTATCACCAGAAATAATAGCTTCATTTAAATCTCACTCAGTTTGCACCAGAAAAGCTTTCAGCAACGTTGATTACAAAACGGTACTTCACATCTCCCTTCACTAATCGTTCCATTGCTGTGTTCACGTAGTCGATTGGAATGTTTTCAATCAAGCAGGAGATGTTATGCTCTGCACAGAAGTCCAACATCTCTTGAGTTTCCTTTATTCCTCCAATCGAACTGCCCCCTACAAATCGCCGACCTGTAAACACCCAGAAAAACAAAAAACCCAGTCGCTTAATCACAAGAAAAAAGAAAAGGTATGATCTCATAATGTTTCCGTCAGAAAAAAGATATGATCTCACAGTGGATGTTTCTGTGATTCATGATTTAAGCAAAGATTGGGTAGGTATGATCTCAGATTGGACAGATGTTTCTGCATGTTTTTGTGATTGGATAAGTATGATGTCAGATTAGATGGATGTTTTTGTATATTGGATGGATGTTTCTGTCATTCACATGATTTAAGCAAAGATCAGATGCTTTTGTGATTCATGATTTAAAAAAAAAAAATTATAAAATAGATGCTAAGATTTCTATATGATTTCTCCAGAAAATCTTTATTTAAAAAATATATATGAATCAAATCACCTGGTATGCATCTGCAAACAGGATTAAAAGGGTGCCATGACTTACCCGATATGACGCCTGCAGGATGAAAAGAGAGAGGATTTTCAGGCAGACCAACCAAAACCAGTTTCCCATTCACTTTCAATAAATTGAGGAGAGGCTGCAAAGCATGGTCAGCAGAGACTGTGTCAATTATGTAATCCAGGGACTTGGTCGCATCCTCCATCTGTTTCGGATCTTTGCTGATGATGAAGTGGTCTGCCCCTAAATCCTCTCTGGCTTCTTTTTCCTTCCTAGCCGATGTACTGATTACCGTTACTTTCAGTCCTAAAGCTTTTCCAATTTTCACAGCCATGTGTCCCAAACCGCCAAGCCCCACAACGCCAAGGCTTTTACCAGGCTGGGACATCTGGAGGTATTTCATGGGGCTGTATACAGTTATTCCCGCACAGAGCAATGGGGCTGCTGCATCAAACGGCAGAGTCTCTGGAATCTTCACTACAAAACTGGCACCACAGAAACGATTAAAACGGCATTTGGCCCAGATCTAAATTAAAAGCTGTCCCAATGCATGAATTGGGAAAACCAGATATCATACCTTTGGTCACAGACCATCAAGGATGAATAACCTCCATAAGTGGGAGACCCGTCCACATTAATGGCGTTATATGTCAAAACCATCTTCTCACAATACTGTTCTTGCCCTTCGCTACAGGAATCACATTGGTGGCAGCTCCAAACCATGCAGCCCACCCCCACGCGATCTCCAACAGCGAAATTCTTCACTTCTGACCCCACTTCAGTTACATGCCCTACAATTTCGTGCCTGTAAATCACATACTGCTAATTAAAAAGACGCAAAAATCTGATACAGGTATAAAACAGCGTTGGTAACAGAAAAAGATACAAGACATTACCCTGGAACCATTGGGTATATCGAATTTTTCCATTCGTTCCGAATTTGGTGCAAATCAGAGTGACAGATTCCACAGTATTCGACCTTGAAAGTTACATCATTGGATCCAGTTTTCCTGCCAAAACAAAGTAAAGCATTGGGTCAGTTTTTCTGCCACAGCAAATTTAAAAAATATTCAGCGAAATGAAATTTACAGATGAAAACGGTTAAAACCCTAGACTTCTTTTTTTTTTTCCCTAACCTGCGAGTAAAGTTAATGGGCGAGAGAATGCCAGAGTCATCCCTGGCGGCCCATCCCTCAACCTCGACCTCAAACTGACCAATAGCTCCTTCCTTCACCATCTTCTCTGTACAGAACGAAAAACTCAGATAGTATTTCCACAGAACCCTGCTAATTTCCCACACAAAACCCTTGACGACAGGCAGTTATAGTCCACCAAACGATGGTTTGGCAGCCAGGAACAGTGGAAACGAGGTTATGGCAACCGATAACAGTAGGAGGATGGAGAGCCAACGAGTATTTAAAAGGTCACGAAGAAATATTTACCGCCTCACTCTCAACAATTGCGCCAGCGATTGGAATCCTTGAAGGCAGTCAGCAATGGCGTCACCGATTACCTAGAATACTCTAGTTACCCTTTGGAAATCTTGAAGACAGTCAGCAATGGCGTCATCGATTACCTAGAATACTCTAGTTGCCGTTTGGAATACTCCATAAAAGGGGGATTTAGACTCGAAATAAAACCTAGAAATGGGGATTTGGACTGGAAATGAAAATTAAAAATGTGGAAATGCAATTATGTTGGATTGAGAAAGACTTTTTTGGATTAAAACTAGAAATCAATTCGGGTTCTATTCGATCTTCTTATTAATTAGTATCACTAATCTCTTTTAATGATTAGTATCATTGAAACTATGATATCTGCGTATAAAGCTGTTTGTATGTATTTATTATATTTAATAGTAAATCTATTTTATTTATAATAATAATGGTATATGTTATAAAGCCATTAATATAAATTTAATAATATATTAGCATTTGTACCAGATGTTGCAAAGGAAACGCCGTAAGGCATAAATTGAAGAACACAAATACAACAAAAAAATACTTTGATAAAGAATAAAAGTATATTGAACGCTTAAATCAATGCCCCATTAACTGGAACCACTTAGTAGACATATCTATCAACATTAGGATTATACACAATGATCAAGAAATTTCCCATATACAAACAACACATTCCACAACAACCTTTTGTCACATCCACATTTTAAAAAATGCCTTGGAACGTAATTGGAATCTCCCATATTGCCTTTTTCATTATGCAAATAAATCTTCCACGGACAAAAACTTACAGCGAATTTGTTACGATCGGGATTATGTTTTATTTATTTCCTTTACAATCTATCACTTTTAAATTTTAAACATGTTTCTCTGGTTTTAGTTCGCAAATTATGTGATAAAAATGCGCTCATCATTTTCATTATACCTATACTTTTTTCCATTTTGTAAGTATTTAACATTGGCAAGCAATTGAATTTGCAATAAAAACAATCAAGAATAACGGTTTTGTGAAAATTATTTATTATTTTTATTAGATTATTTTATAGAAAGTATGGCCAACAATTAGGTTACAAAAAGTATTCCCAACAATTATCTTCTCTCTCATAAAGTGAAATTTAATGCAATCATCCTCTCCATCAAATAAATTGTCCGAAGGTGGAATTTGGCCCTAGTTGCCAATTTTAACACTTTTGATCTTTTAATGGTCTTAAGCTCCAAATTTCACTCCACTAAAACTTGAACGCTTAGTAATGATGAGAAAGTTTTAAATGTGGGAGAAAGCATAGTATGAATTCTATAGAAAGTTTGGAATGATCCCTCATTACATTTTAATTGGCATGGAAAGAACATTAAACTAAGGAGATAACTCCCTATACTTTCATACAAAGGAGATAACTCCTTGTACTTTCATGGAATTGTTTTCAAACTTTCAATTTTAATTTGAGAGCCACTCTTATAATCAATCACGTGCATTCTAAACTTTTCATTTAAACAAGACACAACTTTTCATTTAAACAAGACAATTTATACTTTTCATTTAAAGAAGACACTTTATTGTTTTCAAAGTTTCAATTTTAATTTAAGAGCCACTCTTATAATCACTCTTATAATCAATCACGTGCATTCTAAACTTTTCATTTAAACAAGACAATTTATACTTTTCATTTAAAAAAGACACTTTATACTTTTGTCAGTGAGTGTTGAACTTTTATCATAGTGAATTTGAAACATTTAATGGAGTATGAAACTTTTAAAAAGAACATATTTAATTTTTGTGCCAAAAAAAATGTGTGCAAGTTCCTCCCATAGCTAAAGTGAAGTTTTAACTCTAATAAAAATGAAAATTTACCTCAACAAAGTGAATTATAAGATTTTTTGAAGTTGATGTAGAATATTTGTTTTTATATTGAAAATTTTAATTTAAAAAAAAAAAACAAAAAAACAAAAAAAAACAAAAAAAAACAAAAAACAAAAAACAAAAAACAAAACAAAACAAAACAAAACTTGTTAAACCGAATATTAGTTATAACAACCACTCAAACCAATATTTTCATCATTATTCAAAAGAAAAAATGACACAAAAAAAAAAATTGAAAAAAATAATTAAATAAAAAATAAATTGCTTTTAAAGAACAAAAAGCCTATGTCTATTTTGTACATCTCTCATTTTTTCTTATATTTTTTTCCCTCTTTTCGGCATATTTGATGGTTAGATAGTAGAATTCTCAAATTCTTACTCATTGAAATATTAGGTAACTTTAAAAGTTTATAGCTGCAAAATATTATGAATAAAATTGAGTAGGTTCATTGCAGGAAGGAAAAAACACATTAACAATTAGCCAACACTTATTATTAAGACCTAAAATAACAAGACATATGAACCTTGACAAGTATGACATAGCTTGTTTAGTAGAAATGAGAATAAAATGTTGATGTGAATTGGCATAGTATTACTACATATAGAGGTCAAAACTAAAATAGAAACAAAAAAAGCAGATGTGAAACTCAAAATAATAGAAACAAAGTAGAAAAAAAAAGACAAATTAGTTAGAGGCACCTTACATCCAACTGCACTGCCTGTACAAATCCAAGTTGTCTGGAGTTCTCCAATATTGCCTTGATTACCTTGTTGAAGTGACAAAAGCTACACAGGAAAAAGGGTAAACTCCATTTGTATATAACAAGTGAAAAATCGTAACTGTCAAAGTAAGTCAAAGTCACTCATAAGAGTTATTGAACTCTTCTGACCTAAATATAGAATATTATCATAAAATAATGAGCTTACATGGTAGCTCATAGTCTACTATATTGTATCTCTATATTGTGCATTTATGCAGCTTGAGTTTTAGGGAAATGAATATTTTTCTCCATTCTATTGTAAACCCAATATGACTAATGTCCAAAGCTCTAGTTAAGATATCTATTGGATGGAGTACTCTGAAACAAGTTTTGCAAATGCAGAAAATTTGTTGCTGAGTAGTTTGGATGGAGTGTCATACTCAACAATTTGTCCTGATTCAAAACAAATACAAAGTAAGTAAAAAATGAAATGTGTCCAAAAAAATAGTAACTGTAACAAAACACTAGAAAATAAACAACTTATAAATGTTATATCATCTTTTAATAGGAGAACCATATCACTCTCAATAACAGATGGAATCCGATGTGCTATAGTAATTACTGTTGAGGTAGAAAATCGGTGGTGAATTATTTGCTGAATAAGTCCATCAATTGCAGTGTCAACTGAGGCAGTTGCCTCGTCAAGGACCAGTATCCGACTTTGTTTTAGTAGTTCCCATCCCAAACGGACAAGCTGGCATTGAACCACACTCCAATTTCCTCCATTCTCAAACACTGTACAAGAGATCATTCCATTAAATTCGATTCTCAATTTTCATTCTAAAAAAAGGGGGTCCTAGAGACTAGGTAGGTCTCAAGGACACCAAAAAATAAAGAAAACATGAGCACTAAGATGGAAAGAAAATAGAAGAAATAGCTACTGTAAAAAAGACACACAGACCTGAGGAATAAAGTTTCTTTTCTTTTGCTCGTACAATCCCACCAAGTTGGCACTTGTCTAAAGCCTGAAAGCACAAGCAAAATCGAAGTAGATTAATAAACAATAAACTTACAACAAGATCCTCAGGGAAATATCTATATTCTTCGAGGCAAGAATAATTGGCGCTAAAATTGATACTAATGCTTATAGAATATGAAGCAGAACTAACCTCCCAAATCTCATCATCCAAGCAATCTTCGAGAGGATCCAAATTACTTTTTATAGTGCCTTCAAACATCGTTGGTTCTTGGGGAATAATGCTTAATTTTGATCTTAGGTCATGGAGGCCTATGGATGAGATGTCGACTCCATCGATGACAATTCTTCCCGTTGTTGTTTCCACAATGCGAAAAATGGATTGAATAAGAGTAGATTTGCCACTTCCTGTCCACCCCACAACTCCCACCTTCGTGCCTCCAGGGAAAGTGCATGTAAGGCCTTTCAAGACAAGCGAAATATGTGGTCCATAACGCACCTGATTGTATGTATCAAATTTATAGATGAACTGACATGCAAATTACTGGCATTGAATGCGTGAAAAGGAGACTATTTGTATTGAGTTCTGAAAGATCTTTCTTCAATGCACAAGCATCAAGTACACTATTGTATCTAATAGTATCCATCTGCTTTCCAAAGAGAATAACGTCTTTAATTTTCCCACTTTGTATCCAAGGAGACTGAGGGACATATGCTTTGGTACCACTTAAGCTAACAAGAAAGCAAAGGCTAAGAACTACATGCAAGATTCTTAAACTTCTTGCCATGGTTTTTCAGGAAGGGCAGCTATGGTGCTAAATCGGGTGATTATGGGTATGCTGATGGTTATGAAGGGTAGCTGTGGTACTGAATTAGATGATTATGGGTATGCTGATGGTTATGAAGGGTAGCTATGGTGTTGAATCAGGTAATTATGGGTATGCTGATGGTTATGAAGGTCATGCAAGTGGAAGCTATGGTTAATATGGAGCATGGTTATGCTTACTTTCATTTGTAAGCATAGATAGTTCGATTGTAAGTGTAAATGGTTGGATAGATGTTGTGAAATGTTCATTCCACAAATAAAAGCAATGGTACTACACAGGGATTTACCACATATCCCACTTGCACCTGGAAAGTTTGGTAATAAATTGTATCACCTCTCGTTTATGCCCATATTGGCACAACTGGTATATCAAATGGCTTTGTAGCAGAGGCAAGTGGAAGAGAAAGAGATGCCAATAATGGCACCCTAATAAATTCTAGAAAGTTAATGGCAATAATAGTAACCTCTGCTCGATGAAACTAAAAAAGTAAATTGGGGATGCCAGAAGGATTACTTGTATCAAAATGGAAGCAGCACTGTGGTCTACAAAAATCATGGATGCAAGCAATGATCCAGGAATGACTGCCATAAAAAGTTCCCATAAGGGAACATTCTTCAGCTTCACTAAACTCCCAAGCTTAGTCAATCCATCTGTTCGAAATCCAGTTCTGGGAAAATCCGCAAAGTCGAATATCCAAATTTTTTTTAATGAAATCCAACCAAACTGTAAAATTAATCTTACACATTCGGTAAATCCGTAAAGTCGATATATCTGGAAAGTCACGGAGAAATTTATAAAGTGCTCAAGGTGACATTTTACCCAATCGTGTGATTTATGATGACTCAAGACATTGAACCAACCACATAATTTGAACCCCAAATTTCAGACTGTTTTCAAATCCGACCGGATGCCTTTTACATTCTTGATTTTTTTCAAAATGCAACAAGGTCCCATATAAGTTTATTCTCCCAATTTGATGCTACACATTATGGCAGCTATAGATGATCTTTCCACAAAATTAATTGCATTTCATTCCCGTTACTATTACATTCTATAGAAACACTTGCATTTCATGATGTTTTCTACTACATTCGTAATCAGCGCATACTGAACAGGCCGATGCCAGCGACAATATCAGAGAGATTAATCAAAAAAACGTTGCAAATAAATAATGTACATTGAACAGAGCAATGCTAATTATAGTACCGGCGAGATTCACCAAAACATTATTCACACTAATTAACATAAAACACCTCTACTTCAAAGACGGGTTGAATAAAAAGACAAAGGCTACGAATAGCACTCATCTTAAATATAATCTCTTTGTCTATCCTCAGTTTATGAGGCCAGCATGGTTTTCCCTAATTAGTAGTAGGTGGTGACATCATCATGGCTCTTCTAACAGATATATATTTCTTCCGGATCTGGCATCGCTTCTTTCACTACATCGAATTGACAGAATCAATTCAACGATGCGCTCAACAACGACATTTTCTCTGCATCTATTAAAATGTTGTCGGTAGCCTTCTCCGCGCCTGTGATAAACGCCGACAAACTACCCAAGGCGATGACAATCAAGCCGATCTCATCCCCTCCAAAATATGGTTTTCCTGCAAAGCAGTCGTTGGTTCGTAGAGCTTCCTCTATCAAAAGAAAATTTGTAACGGTAACTTCCACTTCTTTGTGTAGCTGCTTGCCTTGCGCAAAGAAAGCTTCTCGCATAGATGGAAAGACCTGAACTCACTCATTGCAACCACAAGTATATTGGTTACAGAATAGAAAAAACATAATTCGAACTTTCGAAGACACAAATTCCAGACAAAGAAAGGGTTGATGAGATATGAATGCAGGCGATTATTAACGAATTAATTAAATTACCTTGTCGTCAACAAAAGCAGCCCAAAAGCGAGCAATGGCTCGGTCATATGGATCTTTGGGCATAAGATTTGGTTCTTTATTGCCCCATGCCTCCTCGATGTATTGCACAATAATCATGGATTCACAAACAGGGTTTCCATTGTGGATAAGCACTGGAACTTTCTTGTGAACAGGGTTTGATTTCAGCAGAAGCTCACTCTTAGGGTGCATGAAATTCTCTTGGATGAACTCATAATCGACACCTTTAAGAGCAAGAGCAATGCAAACCCGCACCACGAAAGGACTCAGAGTCACACCTAGCAGCTTTACTTGCTTCTTTTATCCATCCTTTGCCATTTCTCTGAAATTATATGTGTCTTCCTCTTCTATGTCAGATATGCTATGCTAATTCTCCCCGACTACTTTATATCGCACCAGGAAGAGTTCCGACCTTGCAGTCCAGATTTCAGTTTCAGAAGGGTTTTGGGGGTAGGAGGATACCGGGGATGCCATTTCTTCAGCTTCACTAAACTCCCAAGCTTAGTCAATCCATCTGTTCGAAATCCAGTTCTGGGAAAATCCGCAAAGTCGAATATCCAGAATTTTTTTTAATGAAATCCAACGAAACTGTAAAATTAATCTTACACATTCGGTAAATCCGCAAAGTCGATATATCTGTAAAGTCAAGGAGAAATTGATAAAGAGCTGAAGGTGACATTTTACCCAATCTTGTGATTGATGATGACTCAAGACATAGAACCAAGCACATAATTTGAACCCCAGATTTCAGACTGTTTTCAAATCCGACCGGATGCCTTTTACATTCTTGATTTTTTTCAAAATGCAACAAGGTCCCATATAATTTTATTCTCCCAATTTGATGCTACACATTATGGCAGCTATAGACAATCTTTCCACAAAATTAATTGCATTTCATTCCGGTTACTATTACATTCTATAGAAACACTTGCATTTCATGATGTTTTCTACTACATTCGTAATCAGCGCATACTGAACAGGCCGATGCAAGCGAAAATATCGGAGAGATTAATCAAAAAAACGTTGCAAATAAATAATGTAAATTGAACAGAGCAATGCTAATTATAGTACCGGTGAGATTCACCAAAATATTATCACACTAATTAACATAAAACACCTCTACTTCAAAGACGGGTTGAATAAAAAGACAAAGGCTATGAATAGCACTCATCTTAAATATAATCTCTTTGTCTGTCCTCAGTTTATGAGGCTAGCATGGTTTTCCCTAATTAGTAGTAGGTGGTGACATCATCATGGCTCTCCTAACAGATATATATTCCGTTGGATCTGGCATCGCTTCTTTCACTACATCGAATTGACAGAATCGATTCAGCGATGCGCTCAACAACAACATTTTCTCTGCATCGATTAAAACGTTGTCAGTAGCCTTCTCCACGCCTGTGATAAATGCCGACAAACTACCCAAGGCGATGACAATCAAGCCGATCTCATCCCCTCCAAAATATGGTTTTCCTGCAAAGCAGTCGTTGGTTCGCAGAGCTTCCTCTATCAAAAGAAAATTTGTAACGGTAACTTCCACTTCTTTCTGTAGCTGCTCACCTTGCGCAAAGAAAGCTGCTCCCATAGATGGAAAGACCTGAACGCACACATTGAAACCACAAGTATATTGGTTACAGAATAGAAAAAACATAATTGGAACTTTCGAAGACACAAATTCCAGACAAAGAAAGGGTTGATGAGATATGAATGCAGGCGATTATTAATGAATTAATTAAATTACCTTGTTGTCGACAAAAGCAGCGCAAAAGCGAGCAATGGCTCGGTCATATGGATCTTTGGGCATAAGATTTGGTTCTTTATTGCCCCATGCCTCCTCGATGTATTGCACAATAATCATGGATTCACAAACAGGGTTTCCATTGTGGATAAGCAATGGAACTTTCTTGTGAACAGGGTTTGATTTCAGTAGAAGCTCACTCTTAGGGTGCATGAAATTCTCTTGGATGAACTCATAATCGACACCTTTAAGAGCAAGAGCAATGCAAACCCGCACCACGAAAGGACTCAGAGTCACACCTAGCAGCTTTACTTGCTCCTTTTCTCCCTCCTTTGCCATTTCTCTGAAATTATATGTGTCTTCCTCTTCTATGTCAAATATGCTATGCTAATTCTCCTCGACTACTTTATATCGCACCAGGAAGAGTTCCAACCTTGCAGTCCAGATTTCAGTTTCAGAAGGGTTTTGGGGGCAGGAAGATACAGGGGATGCCATTGCCAATGCCTATTCGACTATACAAACAGACAGAGAGCTGGCGCAAAGATGTCAAGGGAAAGTGAAACTAAATATAATCCAATGCCTCTTTGATCTCTTCTTTGAAATAGCAATCGATACCGAGTCGTTGAACAATATCAACGGCCCACAGACATTCAAGTAGATCAATCGGATAGTGACACGACACTACAATAACAAATTCTTCGTTGTTAATATTCTTTTTAATTTAATTTTTTTCATAAACGAAATTAAAACAGGACCTTCATGAAATCAAATTGTTATGTTGGTACCATGGTTTCCAAATTTCATTAAAACGAAGTTCAAGAATTCCAAGCACTTGGTGTTCCCTGTACTCATGAATACAACAGCGGTAGATGCGGGCGAGCTGATGAATGATCCATCCTTGGATTGAAGCTTGATGATTTTGTGCCACTCTACTATTTCTTGCAGGCCTTCCAAATAATACAAGAATATTGTTGGAACCGTATAGAGAAGATCAGTAGGAATCCTAATCGAAACACCATCACGACGGTCAAGTTAATTAATAATGACAAAAGGCTGGACAAAAGAGCATCATTATCAGAATTTAACCAACCTTTTAAGCTTAGCCTCCCGCTTCTTAATGATTTGTTTGATGAATGGCAATTCATAAGCCAAATCCAAGCATAAGCTTTTAGCTTCATTTATCATTGCAGGAAATACAAATTCAAATCCACTTGGCTGGCGATGGTCCGCGGCATCCTCCATCATTCCAGCGTGCTTTTTGAAGAATTCAATACCTGTAAGATATGTATATATATTATTTAGAGTTATAAAAATGGATTGTGCGGAAACAGGCCGCTTACCTTCTTACACCATATTGGTACAGTGAACCACTTCAATTATTACCAATTGAGATTAATTTATTATAGTTATTTAAAAAAAATCAAGTCATTTGAAATTATTTACTAGTGATTTGTAAGGAGTTAAATTTTTACTGTGTCAAATACTTCTAGATCTTGAATTTCAAGCCTGAGCTAGTAAAATTTTGAAAATGTGATCCAATAATTAAGTGAAGAAATTTGATTCCATAAGTTTTGTGTCCAAGCAAAATTTCTTTACTGTAAGGAAAACTCTAAACTTACCCTTCAATTATTAGCCATTCACAATATATTTTCACCAAAAAAATTACAAATTTTTCAATAATGTCAAATTACAAGGAAGGAATGATAAAGTTGGCCGAGAGACCGGAGATAAACCAGAAGATAACAAAGCGAGAATAACGTGAATGTAAGCTTAAAATGAAGTTAGACTTAGGTACCATTGACGATTGCAGGCTGGAATTTGAGTTCGTATACCGGTGGAAACCCGCTTTCTACATAATGTCGGACGGACTCCTTCCACCCACGAACATGGGCCTTATTATTACTGTCATAGGATCTAAATGAACCTGAACTGTTCTTTGCTATACACGAAAGGAACGTGCATAATTTCATAAACTCAACCCTATTATTACAATCCACACCAACTACAGCGAATTCATCAGCTAATTCATCATCAGGCTTTCCCACGGCCACCCCGCATTTATCAAAACCTTTCAAAAAGCATACACGTGATAACAATGCGGTCAGGATTACAACATTTTATTGTAACGGGGTTAGAAGCACAATCAAAGCTCCTTGTTGTTTCTCCTCCGACATTTAACCAAGGCACCAAAGTTGCACCTTCCATGTGAGCTTTTGCCCCTCCACCGATCACTACGCATATAGGGCTCCTGACAACTCTTAATTGTATATCATTGAATGGCTGGAAATTCTCCACCCACTGACCCCATGAATACACCCGCTGTCTCACCGAATAAGGTAGTTTGTCACATATAAGATGCACTGACCAGCAGAACAGTCGACCGATGCTGGTATAAAGCCATGTCCTCAACGCTGTGTTCAACTCCAACATTGCCGACGCAATGCTCAACAGTGAGGGAATCAGCCAAAAGACTTTCTTGGTTAGGAGAAATAACCCTACCAAATTCAAAACCTTCAGCAGTTTCCCCCCCGACACTGACAAACTGATGAGGATAAACCAAACACTATTTGACAATTGCACAGTGTAGTTATCCAGTATAATAAAATCCAGCGCTTCTATAAACGTTAATACACTGCCTGTGACCATCAAACCCCAAAATTGTTTATAACCTGTAACAAACACCCCAACTTCCAGGCCATGAGCTCTCATTTTCGACAATTTTATTATTAAATAAAATAAAATAGTCTTCGCAAACCTTTCTGCACTTCTGTTCTGCCAGTCCGCCATATGGTGAGAGTAATAATACATGCCAGAGTTGCCAGTAGCCTGTCATATGTTAAAAAGTGGTGCTCTTCTCCCCAAGAGCCATCTTTCAACTGATTTCGAAGAATCCATTGGAGTGTTTGAGGAAAGTGCTGGAATTTTTGCTACCCAAGCAGTGTCATAAGCAGAGGGAGTCGTTTCCCCATCACCCATACCTCTAAACATACTCTTAATCTCCGATATTAATGTCTCCACACGCTCCTCGTCCGCTGCTGCCACCTAAAATTAATACAGGTCAACCATAATATTTTAACAAATATCTGCTAATATTCTTGCGACGTCAACCTTACGAACAGAAATTGAATGAACAACTGCTGAATACCGACCTTATTAGATGGATGACATTATTGAATCAATAATATCATCTTTCCAAAATCCTGGAGGGAAGTCTCGTTTCGCTAGTTTAGGATCAGGAAACGAATCTGCAAGTATCCCAGAAAAATGAAAAAAAAATAATAGTTCAATTAATCAGTTGGAAGGAGGTTGAAAACATTTAAATTATTTTCAGCGAAGGCAGGAGAATAAGCATACCAGTCTTCATTTTATCAGAATGGCTAGAAAGGGAGGTTGCGCCTTCTCCAACACCAGCAATGATCTTGCTTGAACTTGCATATTCAAAAGTACTAAGAAGCCGAATTGAAACTAAGGCCAGACAAAAATTAAAATTATGTGCGTACCCAATCGTAGGTAGATGTTTATCTGTTTGCTTGCAGTCCAGATTTCTATCTAGATTTCAGTTTCAGAAGGGTT